>NW_023609958.1:0-13740 GCF_013339725.1 Rhipicephalus microplus
TCTGATTTCCGTTATACTTGTAAAGTGCAAAGAGACTAATGACTAGCGTTTAAACTAATTATGACTAATGTCAGGCATAATCTTGGTTGATTGATAGATAATCTTGTCATAGAGGTCTATAATCTTGTGTATCCATTTTATTAGACCCGAAGTGTAGACGCGTAGTAATCAAGCCAATTGTTCACCTGTTGGCAAAACATTTACCAATAAATTTCACGTGAACAGGGCCATGGAGAACGCGGGCCGAGACGCGCCGGAAGTTCAGCAGTTGATGCGCGACCTCGGCATTCCTTGGCCCGAAAAGCCGCCCGCCGACGTGACCCGTTTGAAAGCTCACTCAACCTGAGCATACCGCTGGAACATACCACTCTGGTTCGATGTCAGATGCTTCCGCCGCTCGCCAGACACTCAAAAGGTCGCAAGGTGATCTACATCTATCCGAGTGCATACGCCAAATTCTGAAAGGTCAATACCTCGTCATGACCAGCCAGGCCACGATTCTCCGATACTTGGACCAGTACTTGGCCTATTTTCGCCCCGACTCGACTCGGAATGCCAGCGGCGAGGGGGCCACCGAACTGTGCCCGTATCGCGCTGTGTATGATCTAACCAGGCTCATCGTCTTTCAGCTCGCCGAAGTCGTCGCCAAGGGCAAGTCTGTCATGGTCTTCAAGCTCGACTCATTAGCACAAGCGTTCGGTTTGAAAACAGAACGCATCGTTTCATTGATGAGCAAGTACTTCGTTCCCGAGAACTTCTCATCTTTCGAACCAGAGGACACGGCCATCGTGAAGGCGACGGGCACGTTGGACGTCGTCCGTCAAATCATCACGACGTCGGATGCCTCGGCGTTGTTGAGCCACCTGGGTTGGTGGATGCTGCAGATCTACGCACCCGTGGCGGACAACCGTTTCTTCGTCCAGAAGTACGGAAGCGTTGAGAAGGCCGAGCTGCTGCGCCCGCTTTTCTGTGAGACCCAGGTCGAGACTTCCTTCAAGCTGCTGCTACTCGTCAATCACATGGCTCTCAACTTTCGCAGACGCCAGCAGCGAGACATCCACGAACTCCTGACCAGCGTTCGAGAGGCTGTCGTGGCCGAGTACGACAAGTCGGGCTTGTCGGTCGACGTCAAGAAGTTGCTCGCCACTAAGCTGAAACGCTTGAGCGTCAACTTGTGGCCCAAACCGGAGTTCCAGTCTGTGTCTCTTCTCCAGCGCGTCTACTCGTTCAAGTACGCGAGCAAAAAGACCATGCTAGACTACTGGATCTCCGAGAGGCTCGGCAACGCGGCGCTCATCGGTGGCAGCGCGTACTTCGAGGACAAGCGGCTGCCGCATGGCAACTCGAAGGACCCGTTTTCTTACGACAGCATGTTGGACACCGTCAGTTTGTCGATGGTCGCCGTGCACGAACCGTTTTACTACATCCATGACGAGGCTTTCGGTGCGATTAACTACGGTGGTCTGGGCGCAGGCTTCGCGAATGTCCTTTTGGAAGGCCTCGAAAACGACCCCGCGTTGCGTCACGCCGTGGCTGGTGACGCATCGAACCGCGCTAACGACGGAAAGGACACCGCACCCTGGGGTTCTGCGACCAGCAGCAATACTACTGGTTCGCAGCGGCCTGAGCTCGGCCTAGTCGGCCCAGCCTTTCTGCCGGCATTTCGCGCGTTCCAGGCGAAGATGCATGGCAACGGCCCTGTTAACGCAGGCCAATTCTCGCCGGCGAAAGTTTTCTTCGTCAACTTTTGCCACAGTCAGACGCGCATGTCGGCACGCTTCGACTGCAATGCAGCTCTGCGCGGAGTGGACGATTTCGTCAGCGCGTTTCGTTGCAGACGTGGCAGCTATATGAATCCTTGACATTTCGAGGGTTTCTCATTGACGCTTGTGACGATGAATTTTGTTGATAAGTTTAATCATTTAATTGCTTCATTTAATTGCTGTGGCATGCTTATTTCTGCGTGATTGTATACACGGGTTGTTTACTGGTGTCCTGAAACACGGCTGTTTTCATAAAGCCCTGAATGCTGAGATTTGTTATTTGGTCAGAGGGTTATTTAGCAGTGGTAATATTGTAGACATAGCACTCCAATCCTTCAAAACAGGATGGTTATAGCGCGATAACAGAAGGACAAAAAGAGACAAGCAGGACAGGAAGTACACGAGCACTCGTGTCCTTCGTGTCCTTCTTGTCTCTTTGTCGTCCTTCTGTTCTCGCGCTATAACTATCGTCATGTCATACCAACTAGCCCAAGCTGCCATACTTCAATACATGTTTCTACTGAAACTGTACTTATCGATCGCTATAAGACATGGGAGATGCAGAAAATCTTTTAAATGGTAATAGTTCATCAGCACCTCACATGTCAACCTTATTTCTCCGTATATGCTTTCGTTTAAGGAAAGTGGACGTGCACTGCTGCAAATTAAAGGGAACTCGTATGCGTGGCAGCTTTGTTGACTCACTTGAGTTTGATGTGGAACTGTATGACGGAACAAATATCGCATATCGGCACCGAGAAATCAACCGATGGTATTTGTTTCCCGCCCATTTTTTCCCTTCTGTACATGCCCCGTTCGTTATGATGCTACTTGCTCATGCATAGTTAGAGATTCGGGCAAGGAGTTTATGCGGACTGAGAGATTCACTGCCTAAGGCCCGCGCAACAACGACCTTTCATTGTGAATGTTCATACCTTGTAGTCCATATTCAATCTACAGTATTAACGGGATATCCGTCTTCTGCCCGTTAAAGTTTGTATGTATGTATTGTTCTGTATGTTGTATGTATGTATGTATGTCTGTATGTATGTATGTATGCATGTATGTCTGCTGTATGTCTGTATGTATGTATGTATGTATGTATGTATGTATGTATGATATGTATCGTCGTATGTATGTATGTATTGTATGTATGTATGTATGTAGGTATGTATGTATGTATGTAATGTATGTATGTATTTGTCATATATAGAAGTGGGAAGGGGACTATGAGAGTGAGGAGAAGAGACAAGAGATGAAGAAGGCAGCCAACTTTGCCGTAAAGCCAGTTTTCGCACCACTAATGCATAGATGCGCCAATTTGTTTTTGCTTTCTCTTTACGCGAGACAGAAAATGAAGCTGGGCAGATGATAATATAAGAAGTTCGCTGGTATAACATGTCAGCAGGAAGCGCAGGACCGGGTTGACATGGTGGAATATGGTAGAGGGCTTTGCCCTGCAGTGGGCGTATACAGCCGGGTTGACGATAGTGATATTCTCCGTTTCGTGTATCGCTGCCGGCTGTCAATCGTGCGTCGACATTGAAAGCAATCCTTCGCAGTCTTCGCGATCCAACTCTCATAATGTCCTGTGAGTATATCAACAGCTTTCGCGAAAGAAGCAACAGCTTTCCGAGATGGCGGGCCCACCACGTGCCCGCCATCTCGGAGGCCATGCGCAGTCATACCCCCTCTCGACTCACAGGGGAGGGTGAGCCGGTGTCGTCGTGGAAGCATAAGAAAACAGACCATCGAGGACGGACAAGATGGCACTTGCAGTACCAAGGCTTAAGAGAGGAGGAGCCTGCACACTGACAAGCCAAGCCCCGCAGGGGTTTGACTTTATTACGGTACTACGACATTTGCACGCCACTTCAATTTACCTTGAGCTGACCTTTCGTGACCTTTAACTGGATGAATTCACAAGACCAACAAGGGTGCCTTTGCTCTGGTGTCGGGCTTCGATGTGACTGTGTGTGACTGTCAAGTTTTCAGGCGAAAGCTTTAACTGACTACGTTTCTAGGTCGTGCGAGGTTCAAAGCAGAGGGTCGTAGAAATTCAGAGCTCCTTCACTACGGATCAGCATATGAAAGGTTAGCGAATATTGCTATAGCTAATTTATAAATCATTATTCTTCGCTACACTGAATGAGTAAAGCGGCATACACTGAATGATCCCAGTGTTTCTCGTGCATATGACGCATGTTACCTGATCATTGACGGCAGCACGGTGGTCACAAAATGAAATTCGGTAGTACACAGCCCAATATATTGAAGGGATGAAAGTGGCATAACGTTCGTTTTGCTATATGCAAGGGGTCTTTTTTTCGATGAAGAATCGTTCGCACCATTTTGTCATGTCGGCTACAGCATACGCCGTTCATTTTCTTTTACACCGCGTCTGTTTTTCGATGCAGAAATGCTGGATTGGTTGAGTTCTTCGGTTAGCAGACAATGATGATGATGATGACGACTATGATGATGATGATGATGAAGCTCCTTGGATCATTAGCACCTACCCCCTCTGGGTGATGGGCCATGAGTCGGGCGGATCTTACATACTGAATTTAGGATTTATGAGTAAGAGCTAAAATAATTTTAAGATGATTTTTTAATGTAATGTAATTATGAATAATTGTAATTTTAAGTCGCACTATTTTGTGTAATCCCCCAGAGATTGAAGATATTTTGACAAGGAAGACTGGCAATGAATGGTTGGTCTACGCACCTGCTGTCCATGGACACGATCGGCCGAAACGTAGCCATATGGCGATGTTGGTGGTTGTGATGATGATGAAGTGGGTGTTCCAACTACGCTTCAGTTTGGTCGATTTAACTGCAACGTGTGCTCGAAAAAAAAAACAACAACCTCGGATTGTTTAGAAATAACTAGGAACATCAAGGCAAGAGCAGTATACTTGGACCTCCTGTTTTTCTGTTGTTAGCCTTTATGTTAATGTTGTTAACGTTAATAGCATTCTCAGATCATAACACGATAATATGTAGAGAAGGGAATTAAAGAAAGCTTGTAATAAGCTTGAGCTTCGCTTTCAAGAGTAGAGCGCGATAGTGTAAATCAAGACCCGTGTGCACCGCCTTCATAACTGCTGTAGACTAGCTTTCTCTCTAGGTGCGTCTATGTCGAACGTCTATGTGCGTTGCATTGACCGTTTCAAACTATCATAGAAAGCCTACTGCAAGTATACACGTGCGAAATAACCACTGCGCCATAATTGCTCCTTTTACTAATCGGCAAAAGGAAGAATTGTCTTGTGTGTCCGTTGTTGTCTTACGGACGCGTGTTGTCTTAAGACAGCACGTGAAACTATAGGCAGCTGCTTACGTTGTTCACGCTGATGAGACGATGAGATGTGTCCGAGACCGGGTGGGCTTTTAAATTTAAAACACCGCTTGTTGGAAATTGCACATATTTAGACACCTGGCGCGGTTCTATACGCTTCTGCCACGCAGTAATTAATACAAAGTTAAGAAAATCACTAGTTAAGGTTCGCATATTTTTTCCCATATTTATGGCAGTGCAATAGGACACCCGCTTTCCACGCAGAAGGTCTGGGTGAATATATCACTCGAACCCAATTATAATTTATTGCTTTGCATCTCTCTTGATCTTTCACTTGCGAACAACGATGATTTCTCGCTCGCAGCCGATGACACCGACATGAGCGATGACGCTGGAATCACTGCAAAACGAGGTCTTTAACGCTCCGTCCGTCGCGCGTTGATACTTTCTCCGCGTCCACATGCTGAACGAACGGCTGGTCATTCAAAACAATTTTGTTAAACGTAACAAAATTGGATGGTTTTCTTTTTGAACTTATCAACCTTTATTTTGCAAGTAGCACATAGAAACTCAAATATCTCAGCTGAAATGGTCAAAAGCATCATGCGCCTAGTCTAAATTACCCTTACGCTATCTTCTAAATACTTTAGCTTTGGCATTTCGCCTCATACCGGCGTAACACGCAAAAATAGGGCTTGCATTGCAAAAGCCTTTTGTGCAGTATACATTCCATTTGATTTTTCTTTGTTAAGGCAAATATGCAAGATCAATATGCGAAAATCAGAAAGCAAAACACGCCACACCTCGGCCTAAAGTGTATGTTCACAAGTGCCAGAGGTAGACAGAACAGTTTTATTATAGGGCTTGTATAACATCAAGGGTTCATGTTGCTACCGCGTTCGCAATCAAATGCAGAAACGAAGTCGGACGCTGCTTGCAGCGCAGCGTTACAGTCGAAGCTAGCGCGCACGCGTGTCTGGCTGTGGCAGAAGTTGACAAAAAACACTTTCGCCGGCGAAAATCGGCCCGCGTTAAGAGAACCGGCACCGCGCATCTTCGACTGGAACGCGCGGAATGCCGGCAAAAATAATGGACCAAGTTCTAGCAGTGGCGAGCCTTTGGTATCGTTGCCTATCACAGCGCCCCACGGTAGGCTCTCGCTTCCGTGGGAAGCTCCGCTCGAAGCGTGACTGGCGACGGCGGTGCGCAACGCCGGGTCGCTCTCCAGACCTTCCTGGAGGGTCATCGCGAAGCTCGCACCCAGACCACCGTAGTTGATTGCTCCGAACGCGTCGTCATCGGTGTAATAAAACGGCTCGTGCACCGCGGCCATCGACAAGCTGACGGTGTCTAAGATGCTGTCGTAGGAAAAGGTGTCCTTGGAGTTCCCGTGCGGCAGCCGCTTGTCCTCGAAGTACGCGCTGCTACCGATGAGCGCCGCGTTGCCCCTCCTCTCCGAGATCCAGTAGTCCAACATGGTCTTCTTGCTCGCGTACTCGAACGAGTAGATCTGATGGAGCTGCGCCGCAGACCGGAACGGCGGTCTGGGCCACAGGTTGATACGCACGCGTCTCAGCTTTTCGGTAAGCAGTTTCTTGACGTCAGCCGGCAGGTGCGATTTTTTGTACTCTGCCAAGGCAGCCTCTCGCACACTGGTCAGGAGATCATGGATGTTTCGCTGCTGTTGACTGCGAAAGTGGACGTCCATGTGCGTGACGAGTAGCAGGAGCTTGAACGAACTCTCGACCTGGGTCTCGCAGAACAATGGACGCAGAAGCTCGACCTTCTCAGCGCTTCCGTATTTCTGAACAAAGAAGCGGTTGTCCGCTATGGGCGCGTACACCTGTAGCATCCACCAGCCCAGGTGGCTCAACACTGTCGAGGCATCCGTCTCCGTGATGATATGACGGACGACGTCCAGCGTGTTCGTCGCCTTCACGAGTGCCTGGTCCTCTGGATCGAAGAAGGACAAGTTCTTAGGCCGGAAGTATTCGTTCAAAAGCGAAACGAGGCGTTCCGTCGCCAGACCGAACGCTCGCGCCAGGGAACCGAACCCAAGGACCGCAACGGGTTGCTTATTGGCGTCCATGCGAGCTAGCTGAAAGACGACGTGTCTTGTGAAGTTGAACACCGCGTCGCACCGCCAAAGGTCGGCCGCCTGTCCGCTGGAGTTTGGTGTCAACTCGTGGTAGAAGTACTCAATATACTGGTTCACGTATTGGCGCATCGATCCCTGACTGGTTATGGCGTCGTACTCGCCCTTCCAAAACTTGGCGTACGCACTCGGGTAGATGTAGATGAACTTATTTGCTCTGGAGGTGTCGGCGGGAAGCATCTTGACGTCGAACCAGAGCGGTATGTTCTAGCGGATGCTCAGGTTGAGGTGTGCTTCAAACGGGTCCACGCTCTGGGCGGAGTTTCAGGCCAAGGAACGCTGAGGTCACGCATCAACGGCTTGAACTTCTTGCGCGTATCAACCGCGTTCTCGTTGGCCCTGTTCGCGCAAGAGAACATGAGTTAGACAGCGCAAATAGTTGGCTAGAGACTGCTAGAAGATGTTGGTATTCGTGATAGCGGATAATGAACACTCTTAAAAAATTTTACACCATTCCCCGCTTAAGGGAACAATGTGTAGATGCGAAGTAGCGGGCGCTAACGCTGACACTGGCGGCGACGTTGGCACTCATCGTGGCGTTGCGCAGGAGAGAAACATGGGGAGGCGCAAAGCACGCAGTAATACACCCGTGTTTCATACTGGAACATTCCAATCGCTACTAATGGGCAGTGAGAGACAGAAGACTCCAATTAAACAGAGAAACCTGCGTTCCGCTTTTAGTTAACGATCACTGCGAATTTTCATTGTTCAACAACGCACAAGAAATCTTCCACCGGTGCTACTTTCGAGCATAGAGCTTCCTAAATACAGACTATAGAAGGAACTCTGGCGCTAGTGTCTATGGGAGCTGCAACGCACGGCGCTTCAGCGAGCATGGGAATGAAGGGTAGTGCACAGATTTGTCTGCTTTTCGTATACTGCTGGCTCGATGTCTGTTCTTTTGGCTTGGAGGTGTTTTCTCACGAAACAAAAATCCACAAATGTTAAGCGGTTGTGCTTCACCATCTTAACCTTTAAGGCTTACCATTTCAAATCAGGTCATGAAGTTAAAAAGGGTTTGTTCTTTCCTTCGAAACAAAACCGAAACAGCAATACACACAAGCGCGATTCGCCACCCGCTAGTACGAAGACTAGGCAGATCCGTGTACTACCCATGAATCCCATGGTCGCTGAACGATCGTAGTGCCAGAGTCTCCCTTTAAGGAGTCGCTCTCTGGATTTCGTGCTGACCGCGGTTGTGCCCCCGCGATCTCCAATGACAGCGCAGCTCTGGCCGACTGGCTCGCCCTACGCCATCTCATGCTGCCGACATGAGCTCTCGCTGAGTGGTGCCCGTCCTTGGACTCCTGCGACCGTGTCCATCTTTCCTATCTTCTCTTTACTTCCGTCGTTTTCTCTCGTTTGCTGTCTCTGTGCCTTGCTCTCTCCT
Source organism: Rhipicephalus microplus (assembly GCF_013339725.1). Classification (NCBI taxonomy): domain Eukaryota; kingdom Metazoa; phylum Arthropoda; class Arachnida; order Ixodida; family Ixodidae; genus Rhipicephalus; species Rhipicephalus microplus. Next base: position 8,610 of record NW_023609958.1, read on the forward strand.
GCCCATATCTACCATTTAATCATATCCTTTTAATCCCTCCTTGCCCCCATCCCTCGTGAGCTACTGTGGAGGTGTCGAACTCTGATGCAGACATTTACGGGGCTCACTTTTCTTCTTTTTTTCTCTTTAAGAATAACATAGGAATCACATGATAAGCGTCTCCTTTTAGGAAACTACATGCTTTGGAGGTCAAGATCCAGTGCCTGTATATGCAGCGCGGCGAGTAAACGTTTGTGCAGTGCGATCAGTCGGTTTGTTCAATCAAGAAACTCGCTAGAGAACAATGCCTGCGTCGGCGTTGCGAGGCGAGAGAAGGGGAGGAGACGCGCATGCGCCATGACTGTGTAAACGCCGCGGTGAGGAATGCCTTGAGGGGGGGGGGCTGAGCGTAGGTTAGCAGACGGTCCCTGCGTCGGCGTTGCGATGGCAGAGGGGGAGCGTAGAGAAGGAGAGAGAGTAACGCGCAGCTGTTGGAGTGAGGGAAGGAAGAGAGTTGGGCATGCGTAATGTGAGCGCGGACGCCGACGCCGCGGGACAAAAACCCGAGCAAGAGATGCATCTCATCTAAATGTTCAGCATATTCACTAACTAAATACTGACCCTTCACTTGTCACGTCAAGCACCAGCCTCTTAGTAAGTGAAGCCAGTGAAATGCAGATTAGCGAAATTTACTACCTAGTTAGTGAATGGTGCGGACTCGAGTGGTTATTCCATTACTAAATTGTTAGTAACCCCGAAAGTAGAGGCTTACACCTATTTTTTTATATGTGCGTGTGCACTGCCATATCAAGATAATTCTTTTGCATAAGAATAGAATAAAAAAACGTTGTATTGTCCTCGTGCAAAAATATTGGCTGCTAACTACTTTATGTAAATATACTGTTGTAGGTGCCCCCATATATTCGTATGATATTTAGTTATGGTCATGCATATTATGATGCTCATATGAGCAAAATATATTCATACGAAGTATCACTACCAGGAAAAACAAGGGAAGTGCGAGTAGAGAAGGAACACGACGTTAACAATTGCCTTCACTGCGATCCCCCTGAGTGGGTACGAGCCATGGCGGTGGAGATCATCATCAACATACTGTGATCGCGGACTCAGGACCCATTAAAAACCCCCCCATTAAGTTACCTTGCCTTGTGTAACAATTTGGTGGAATGTGCTGGGTAGGACGAAACCAAAGACGGGAGCTTCACTACCAGGACTTCGTCGCAGCCGCCGCCTCGCCGGACTTCCACCTTCGCCGATCGTAATGGCCCAAGAGCAGCCGTCCAAGGCTTCGATGCCAACTCCGATGGGTCTCTTGCCGTACTACAGAGTGCCACCAAACTTCGACGGGACCTCAGGAGAGGACGTCGACGTGTGGCTCAATAACTACAAGCGGGTGAGCAGAAGGAATGGCTGGGGCTCGAACGAACAGCTCAATCATGTCGTATTCTCGTTAACTGACACCGCCCTCATGTGGTACGAGAACCACGAGGACATGTTCATGACTTGGGAACGTTTTGTTGAAGAAGTTCAGAAGTGCTTCAGTGATTCGGACGCAAAGAAGAAACGCGCGGAGCAGACATTGTCGCAGAAAGCACAGCTTCCAGGAGAAACATGTACGACATACATTGAAGAAATATTGAAGCTGTGCAAGATCATGAATGGGAGGATGTCTGAAGAAGACAAGGTTGGACACGTTCTCAAGGGTATAGCCGAAGACGTGTACAATTTCTCAATTGGGAAAGACTGCTTGAACTCCGTGTCCGACGTGATGAAGCACTGTCGCACCTTTGAATCCCTCAAGTTGCGACGAATTTCTCCAAAATTCAGCCGCCTGTCTAACGTCCCCACTGTGGCTAGTGTTGGAACAGTGCCGCCTAAGGACCTTGCTTTGACCATACGGCAGATCGTCAGAGAAGAGCTGCTTCGATGTCAGCAGACCTATCATCTCCCCAGCGATTTTCAGGTTGTGTACGTAAGCTAACCAGAACGTGTGCGGATTCCTGTTTCTCTTCCACCATGGCAACCATCGATCAACGCAGCAGACGCTTATGAATATCAAGGCACACGGCAGGCTGGACTCCCCCGTCAACCACCTCCCAACTACAAACGAAGTTTTCGCCCGCCTGTTTACTCAACATCGCCTGCCTACAGTGCCCCCGAAGGGCGGCACCACAATCCCATGCCTTCCGAGAGGAGTCGTTACTCTGAGCAGCCACGTGCCCCTCGACCTATTCCGGTATGCTACAGCTGTGGCGTCCCGGGCCACATCGCACGTTTTTGTGACCCCGCCCATATCAGCGACAGTCTTAGCACATGTCTCACCAACCTTTCGACCATCTGCTCTCCACGTCACGGAAACCACGCGCACCTTCCGGGTCACGCTACCCCTCGCCAGCCTCTGATCGAAGTTTGACGCCACCACCAGCTCCCCGTGCTCCACGATCGCCGTCGCCACGGCAACGCGCACTTACACCGCCGCCGAAAACTAGTTGGTGCGGCCAGTGGGGGTGAGGCCGCGAGATCACAGGTGCTATCTACAGATATACCCCCGTCAGCGTTTATTTTGAAGAACAAAGTTCATGTAGTTGTCGATGGAGTGGCTACTATGGTACTTGTCGATACAGGCGCGACAGTATCGGTGATGAATGTAAATTTTAAGAGCCTGCTAGGACCAAAAGTGATCTTTTGCCTGAACCGTGGGGTGACATTTCGTGGTGGAAGTGGTGACGTGTTGTGTCCGGTGGGATATTGTACTGTGGACGTCTCGCTGTGTGGCACAGAGTTTGCGGCTATTCCGCGGTCCACACATGACGTTATCTTTGGTATTGACTTCTTGTAAGAGTTTGGGGCAACTGTAGACTGCAGAAGTGGGCATCTTTCTATACACGGTACTTTCTCGGCGGCGCTCTTGGAAAATTCCTGTCTGGAGGAATGCATCTTTTTCGTCTCCGTGGGCACAGTCGGTCCTGCATTTTCTGCTGTGTGTGTTCCCGTGACATGTTCCAGCAACAACTGTGGCACGTTTGACGCCATGCTCGAACCGATTCCCTTGGCATGCCTGAAAAAGAACATTCTCATTCCCCATTGTATAGTGTCAGTCGTTGATGGGCGGGCACGTGTGTGGATAATGAACAGTTCCATGGAGCATGCAATTCTGCCAGGCGGCATGAAACTTGCAGTATTTAGACCCGAGTCATGTACGACGCTGGTTGCGCTTGTTGATGCTACAAGCCAAAATGAACATCTAGGCTCAGAAGGTTCAGAAGATGCCCAATTGTTACAAATGGTCAGCAAGTCACTTGACCAAAGCAAACGTCATACACTGCTCGACGTTCTATCTAAGCACTCGAAAGTGTTCGATTTTTCTAAAAGCAGCCAAATGCCCTTAAACACAGCGTCCCGGATACGTCATAAGATCCACACCGAGTCGGCGCATCCCATTAGGCCGATACCTTACCGAGTGGCACCATCGGAGCACAAGATCATCAACGAGCAAGTCCAAGAAATGCTGGAAAAGGGAATAATACAAGAATCGGCAAGTCCGTGGGCTGCTCCCGTCATTCTAGTGAGGAAGAAGGATGGTACGTGGAGATCTTGCGTTGACTACCACCGACTGAATTCTGTTACCAAGAAAGACGTCTATCCACTGCCGCGCATCGATGACGCTCTAGACTGCCTGCATTCCGCGTCCTACTTTTCATCTGTCGACTTGAGATCAGGTTACTGGCAAATTCCCATGCACGCAGCTGACAAAGAAAAGACGGCATTCGTTACGACCGACGAACTTTTCGAGTTCAACGTTATGCCATTCGGGTTACGTAAGTCTCCTGCGACATTCGAAAGATTTATGAACTGTATATTGCGTGGTTTAAAATGGCATATATACAAGTGTTACCTTGATGATGTCGTAATTTTTAGACGTACGTTTGAGGAGCACAACACTCGTCTAGACCTCGTGCTCAGCTGGATTGAAAAAGCTGGCCTTGTATTGAATTAAAAAACGTGCCACTTTGGCGAGCGACAGACATTGGTGTTAGGGCATCTCGTCGACAAAGATGGCATTAGACCTGACCCACAAAAGATAGCGGCCGTTGAATCGTTCGAGCGTCCTAAATCTGTGAAACAACTGCGTAGTTTCATCGGGCTTTGCTCGTATTTCCGCCGGTTAGTACCCAAGTTTGCGGATGTCGTTCACCCCCTGACGAGCCTTCTACGCAAGAACAGCCCGTTTCAGTGGACCTCCGAGTGTGATGCCGCTTTTCACAAGCTGAAGTGTTTGTTAACTTCGCAGCCAATACTTCGGATCTTCAATGCTTCGTCGCCCACGGATATTCACACAGACGCAAGTGGCATTGGTATCGGTGCCGTTCTCGTTCAGCGTTCTGGCAAGAAGGAACACGTTGTGGCGTACACAAGTCGTTCTTTAAGCAAGCCTGCACGCAACTATACAGTGACCGAACAGGAATGCCTAGCGGTAGTGTTTGCCGTGCAACGGTTTCGCTCATACATCTATGGTCGCCCGTTCACTATCGTCACAGATCACCATTCCCTGTGTTGGCTGGTCAACCTTCGTGACCCATCCAGCCGCCTCGCACGATGGACCATTCGTTTGCAAGAACATGTCTTCACCATCTCCTACAAGACTTGCCGTCTACACGCTGATGTGGATTGCCTCTCCAGAATGCCGCTACCATCGACAGATTGTGAAACCGATAACTTTGACCACCTTATCGCTTCTCTGTCGTCTGGCTTTCTCGATGCCGTGACTTTCGCCGCTGAGCAGCGTAATGACCCAAGCTTAAAAACTCTCCTCCCTGGAGCGCGAAATTCATTAGGCGAAGGCCGATTCTGCGTCCGAAATGGTCTTCTTCACCAGAGAAACTTGTTCACGACGGGCGCCCGCTTTCTGCTGGTTGTTCCTGCGTCCCTCGAAACGTCTGCTCTGCGTCTCACGCATGATGACCCTACCTCTGGCCATCTAGGCACCGCACGAACACTTAGTCGCACGAAAGAGCGGTTCTATTGGCCGAAAATGAGCAAAACAATTCAGAACTACGTGGCCAGCTATACGCAGTGCCAGAGCCACATGCGGCCCTCCTCGGGTCCAGTTGGTCACTTGCAACCTGTAAAG
>NW_023609959.1:0-13748 GCF_013339725.1 Rhipicephalus microplus
TTAACAGCCGATCGCGCTAGCCAATAGCGCCAGGGAAACAGTCGCGCACCAATCTCACCACCATCAGAACATATCTTCAAAGCTATCTGCGCAAAGAAAAAAGCGACACACCACTTCCGGGAGGGCTCGAAACTCCAATTTTTCGGATAACAGCCGAACGTACTAGCCAATTGCGCCACGGAGACAGTCGTGCTCCACTCTCACCACCGTCAGAACATTTCTTCAGAGCTATCAGCGCAAAGAAAAAACAGCGCCGCACCACCAGCGGGTGGGCTTGAACCTCCAACTTTTCGGTTAACAGCCGATTGCGCTATCCAATTGCGCCACGGAGACAGTCCTGCTCAACTCTCACCAACGTCAGAACATTTCTTCAGAGCTATCAGCCCAAAGGAAAAAAAGCGCCGCACCACCACCGGGTGGGCTCGAACCTCCAAACTTTAGGTTAACAGCCCATCGCACTATCCAATTGTGCCACGGAGACAGTCGTGCTCCACTCTCACCACCATCAGAACATATCTTCAAAGCTATCAGCGCAAAGAAAAAAAGCAACACACCACTCCCGGGAGAGCTCGAACCTCCAACCTTTCGGTTAACAGCCGATTGCGCTACCCAATTGCGCCACGGAGATAGTCGTGCTCCACTCTCACCACCGTCACAACATTTCTTTAGAGCTATCAGCCCAAAGAAAAAGAAGCGCCGCACCACCACCGGGTGGGCTCGAACCTCCAACCTTTTGGTCAACAGCAGATCACGCTAGCCAATTGCGCCACGGAGACAGTCCTCCTCCACTTTCACCACCATCAGAACATTTCTTCAGAGCTATCAGCCCAAAGAAAAAAAAGCGCCGCACCTCCACCGGGTGGGCTCGAACCTACAACCCTTCGGTTAACTGCCCATCGCGCTAGCCAATTGCGCCACGGAGACAGTCGTGCTCCACTCTCACCACCATCAGAACATATCTTCAAAGCTATCTGCGCAAAGAAAAATCGACACACCAGTCCCAGGAGGGCTCGAACCTCCAACCTTTCGGTTAACAGCCGATCGCGCTAGCCAATTGCGCCACGAAGACAGTCGTGCTCCACTCTCACCACCATCAGAACATTTCTTCAAAGCTATCAGCGCAAAGAAAAAAGCAACACACCACTCCCGGGAGGGCTCGAACCTCCAACCTTCGGTTAACGCCGATCGCGCTATCCAATTGCGCCACGGAAACAGTCCTGCTCAACTCTAACTAACGTCAGAACACTTCTTCAGAGCTATCAGCCCAAAGGAAAAAAAGCGCCGCACCACCACCGGGTGAGCTCGAACCTCCAACCTTTCGGTTAACAGCCCATCACGCTAGCTAATTGCGCCACGGAGACAGTCGTGCTCCACTCTCACCACCATCAGAACATATCTTACAAGGTATCAGCGCAAAGAAAAAAGCAACACACCACTCCCGGCAGGGCTCGAACCTCACACCTTTTGGTTAACAGCCGAACGTGCTAGCCAATTGCGCCACGGAGAAAATCGTGCTCCACTCTCACCACCATCAGAACATTTCTTCAGAGATATCAGCCCAAGAAAAAAGCAACACACCACTCCTGGGAGGGCTCGAACCTCCAACCTTTCGGTTAACACCGATCGCGCTAGCCAATAGCGCCACGGAGACAGTCGTGCTCCACTCTCACCACCATCAGAACATATCTTCAAAGCTATCAGCGCAAAGAAAAAAGCAACACACCACTCTCGGGAGGCTCGAACCTCCAACCTTTCGGTTAACAGCCGATCGCGCTAGCCAATAGCGCCAGGGAGACAGTCGCGCACCAATCTCACCACCATCAGAACATATCTTCAAAGCTATCTGCGCAAAGAAAAAAGCGACACACCACTTCCGGGAGGGCTCGAAACTCCAATTTTTCGGATAACAGCCGAACGTACTAGCCAATTGCGCCACAGAGACAGTCGTGCTCCACTCTCACCACCGTCAGAACATTTCTTCAGAGCTATCAGCGCAAAGAAAAAACAGCGCCGCACCACCAGCGGGTTGGCTCGAACCTCCAACCTTTCGGTTAACAGCCGATCGCGCTAGCCAATTGCGCCACGGAGACAGTCCTGCTCCACTCTCACCACCATCAGAACATAACTTCAAAGCTATCAGCCAAAGAAAAAAGCGCCGCACCACCACCGGGTGGGCTCGAACCTCCAACTTTCGGTTAACAGCCGATCGCGCTAGCCAATTGCGCCACGGAGACAGTCCTGCTCCACTCTCACCACCATCAGAACATATCTTCAAAGCTATCAGCGCAAAGAAAAAAGCGCCGCACCACCACCGGGTGGGCTCGAACCTCCAACCTTTCGGTTAACAGCCGAACGTGCTAGCCAATTGCGCCACGGAGACAGTCGTGCTCCACTCTCACCACCGTCAGAACATTTCTTCAGAGCTATCAGCCAAAGAAAAAAAAGCGCCGCACCACCACCGGTGGCTCGAACCTCCAACCTTTCGGTTAGCAGCCGATCGCGCTAGCCAATTGCGCCACGGAGACAGTCGTGCTCCACTCTCACACCATCAGAACATATCTTCAAAGCTATCAGCGCAAAGAAAAAAGCAACACACCACTCCCGGGAGGGCTCGAACCTCCAACCTTTCGGTTAACAGCCGATCGCGCTAGCCTACTGCGCCATGGAGACAGTCGTACTGCACTCTAATCACCGTCAGAACATTTCTTCAGAGCTATCAGCCCAAAGAAAAAAAAGCACCGCACCACCACCGGGTGGGCTCGAACCTCCAACCTTTCGGTTAAGGCCGATCGCGCTAGCCAATTGCGCCACGGAGACAGTCGTGCTATACTCACACACCTTCAGAACATAACTTCAAGCTATCAGCGCAATGAAAAAGCAACACACTCACGGGAGGGCTCGAACCTCCAACTTTTCGGTTAACAGCCGAACGGGCTAGCCATTTGCGCCACGGAGACATCCTGCTCCAACTCTCACCACCGTCAAACATTTCTTCAGAGCTATCGCCCAAAGAAAAGACGCGCCACACCACCAACGCATTGGGCTCGACCCTCAAACGTTTCGGTTAACAGCCGATCGCAGCTAATCCAATTGCGCCACGGAGACAGTCGTGCTCCACTCTCACCACCGTCAGAACATTTCTTAGAGCTGATCACCAAAAGAAAAAAAACCCCGCACCCACCCGGTGGCCTCGAACCCCCAACCTTTCGTTAAAGCCGATCGGCGGTACCAATTGCGCCACGAGACAGTCCGGGACTACCACTCTCACCACATCAGAACATATCTACAAGCTATCAGCGCAGAAGAAAAGAAGCAACACACCACTCCCGGGCAGGGCTCGAACTCCACCTTTGGGTTACACAGCCAAACGTGCTAGCCAATTGCGCCACGGAGACAGTCCTGCTTCACTCTCACCACGGCATCAGAACATATCTTCAAAGCATGAGCCCAAAGAAATAGAAGCAACACACCACTCCCGGGAGGGCTCGAACCTCCAACCTTTCGCTTAACAGCTGATCGCGCTAGCCAAATTCGCCACGGAAACAATCGTGCTCCACTCTCACCACTGCCAGAACATTTCTTCAAAAGCTATCAGAGCAAAGGAAAAAAAGCGACACACCGTCCCTGGCTGCGCTCGAACCTTCAACCTTTCGGTTAACAGCCGACCGCGCTAACCAATTGCGCCACGGAGACAGTCCTGCTCCACTGTCACCACCATTAGAACATATCTTCAAAGCTATCAGCCCAAAGAAAAAAAAGCACCGCACCACCACCGGCTGGGCTCGAACCTCCAACCTTTCGGATAACAGCCGATCGCGCTAGCCAATTGCGCCACGGAGACAGTCGTGCTCCACTCTCACCGCTGTCAGAACATTTCTTCAGAGCCATCAGCCCAAAGAAAAACAAGCACAGCACCACCACCGGGTGGGCTCGAAACTGAAACCTTTCGGATAACCGCAGATCGCACTAGCCAATTGCGCGACAGAGACAGTCGTGCTCCACTCTCACCACCATCAGAAGATATCTTACAAGCTATCAGCGCAAAGAAAAAAGCAACACACCACTCCCGGCAGGGCTCGAACCTCCAACCTTTTGGTTAACAGCCAAACGTGCTAGCCAATTGCGCCACGGAGACAGTCCTGCTTCACTCTCACCGCCATCAGAACATATCTTCAAAGCTATGAGCCCAAAGAATAGAAAGCAACACACCACTCCCGGGGAGGGCTCGAACCTCCAACCTTTCGCTTAACAGCTGATCGCGCTAGCCAATTTTGCCACGGAAACAATCGTGCTCCACTCTCACCACTGTCAGAACATTTCTTCAAAGCTATCAGAGCAAAGGAAAAAAAGCGACACACCGTCCCTGGCTGCGCTCGAACCTTCAACCTTTCGGTTAACAGCCGACCGCGCTAACCAATTGCGCCACGGAGACAGTCCTGCTCCACTGTCACCACCATTAGAACATATCTTCAAAGCTATCAGCCCAAAGAAAAAAAAGCACCGCACCACCACCGGCTGGGCTTCGAACCTCCAACCTTTCGGATAACAGCCGATCGCGCTAGCCAATTGCGCCACGGAGACAGTCGTGCTCCACTCTCACCGCTGTCAGAACATTTCTTCAGAGCCATCAGCCCAAAGAAAAACAAGCACAGCACCACCACCGGGTGGGCTCGAAACTGAAACCTTTCGGATAACCGCAGATCGCGCTAGCCAATTGCGCGACAGAGACAGTCGTGCTCCACTCTCACCACCATCAGAAGATATCTTACAAGCTATCAGCGCAAAGAAAAAAGCAACACACCACTCCCGGCAGGGCTCGAACCTCCAACCTTTCGCTTAACAGCTGATCGCGCTAGCCAATTTTGCCACGGAAACAATCGTGCTCCACTCTCACCACTGTCAGAACATTTCTTCAAAGCTATCAGAGCAAAGAAAAAGAAGCGCCGCACCACCACCGGGTGGGCTCGAACCTCCAACCTTTTGGTCAACAGCAGATCACGCTAGCCAATTGCGCCACGGAGACAGTCCTCCTCCACTTTCACCACCACTCAGAACATTCTCAGAGCTATCAGCCCAAAGGAAAAAAAGCGCCGCACCTCCACCGGGTGGGCTCGAACCTACAACCCTTCGGTTAACTGCCCATCGCGCTAGCCAATTGCGCCACGGAGACAGCCGTGCTCCACTCTCACCACCATCAGAACATATCTTCAAAGCTATCTGCGCAAAGAAAAATCGACACACCAGTCCCAGGAGGGCTCGAACCTCCAAACTTTCGGTTAACAGCCCATCGCACTATCCAATGCGCCACGGAGACAGTCGTGCTCCACTCTCACCACCATCAGAACATATCTTCAAAGCTATCAGCGCAAAGAAAAAAGGAACACACCACTCCCGGGAGGGCTCGAACCTCCAAGCTTTCGGTTAACAGCTGATCGCGCTAGCCTACTGCGCTATGGAGACAGTCGTACTGCACTCCAATTACCGTCAGAACATTTCTTCAGAGCTATCAGCCAAAAGAAAAAAAAGCACCGCACCACCACCGGGTGGGCTCGAACCTCCAACCTTTCGGTTAAGGCCGATCGCGCTAGCCAATTGCGCCACGGAGACAGTCGTGCTATACTCACCACCTTCAGAACATATCTTCAAAGCTATCAGCGCAATGAAAAAAGCAACACACCACTCACGGGAGGGCTCGAACCTCCAACGTTTCGGTTAACAGCCGAACGGGCTAGCCATTTGCGCCACGGAGACAGTCCTGCTCCACTCTCACCACCGTCAGAACTTTTCTTCAGAGCTATCAGCCCAAAGAAAAGAACGCGCCACACCACCACCGGATGAGCTCGAACCTCAAACGTTTCGGTTAACAGCCGATCGCGCTATCCAATTGCGCCACGGAAAAAGTCGTGCTCCACTCTCACCACCGTCAGAACATTTCTTTAGAGCTATCAGCCAAAAGAAAAAAAACCCCGCACCACCACGGGGTGGGCTCGAACCCCCAACCTTTCGGTTAACAGCCGATCGCGCTAGCCAATTGCGTCACAGAGACAGTCGTGCTCCACTCTCACCACCATTAGAACATATCTTCAAAGCTATCAGCCCAAAGAAAAAAAGCGCCGCACCACAACCGGGTGGGCTCGAACCTCCAACGTTTCGGATAACAGCCGTTCGCGCTAGCCAATTGCGCCACGGAGACAGTCCTGCTCCACTCTCACCACCGTCAGAACATTTCTTCAGAGCTATCAGCCCAAAGGAAAAAAAGCGCCGCACCACCACCGGTTGGGCTCGAACCTACAAACTTTTGGTTAACAGCCGACCGCGCTCACCAATTGCGCCACGAAAACAGTCCTGCTCCACTGTCACCACCATTAGAACATATCTTCAAAGCTATCAGCCAAAGAAAAAAAGCGCCGCACCACCACCGGGTGGGTTCGAACCTCCAACCTTTCGGTTAACAGCCGATCGCGCTAGCCAATTGCGCCACGAAGACAGTCGGGCTCCACTCTCACCACCATCAGAACACATCTTCAAAGCTATCAGCGCAAAGAAAAAAGCAACACACCACTCCCGAGAGAGCTCGAACCTCCAACATTTCGGTTAACAGCCGATCGCGCTAGCCAATTGCGCCACGGAGACAGTCCTGCTCTACTGTCACCAACATCAGAACATAACTTCAAAGCTATCAGCCCAAAGAAAAAAAAGCGCCGCACCACCACCGGGTGGGCTCGAACCTCCAACCTTTCGGATAACAGCCGATCGCGCTAGCCAATTGCGCCACGAAGACAGTCGTGCTCCACTCTCACCGCTGTCAGAACATTTCTTCAGAGCTATCAGCCCAAAGAAAAAAAAGCGCCGCACCACCACCGGGTGGGCTCGAAACTGAACCTTTCGGTAACAGCCGATCGCGCTAGCCAATTGCGCCACGAAGACAGTCGTGCTCCACTCTCACCACCATCAGAACATATCTTCAAGCTATCAGCGCAAAGAAAAAAGCAACACACCACTCCCGGGAGGGCTCGAACCTCCAACCTTTCGGTTAACAGCCGATCGCGCTAGCCAATTGCGCCACGGAGACTTTTTTTTTTTTTTTCTTTATTGCCTTTTAATAACCACAAGCAAAGGAAATACATACAAAATATGTACACTTACTAAAACACCAGCTTCAACTTGGCCAGTGCACTTGGTTTAAAAAGGCTTCACAGAAGCCAATTGGTCGAGCACAGGTAACCACTCGGGGGGTTCAGGCAGCGCTTTAAACACGTCTCGTGTATACAGCATACTCTCAACAAAATAGTCTCTCGCTGAACGTGCGTCTACACGCATATGTCGAACATCCATTCTTGTCCTCCACACACTATGCATGCAAAGCAACATTAACATGTCACTCGGCACTTCCCCTGCAGCTGCACACGGAAGAAAACGGATTCCAAAAGCGTTGATAGGTAGTTCCTTTTTATAGTCCGTTGTAGTACGTCCCACAAGAACACAGCATCATGGCAGTCGAGAAAGATATGATTTATCGTTTCTGGTTTGCCGCAGATTAGACAGTTGACGGACCACGGTACAAAAAGCCCTTTACTTTTTAGCCATGGCAGTACAGGGAGAGTGCCGGTATGCACTTGAAAGAAGAATGTTTTGACAGAGGGTCTGACCGGCATTCTCTTAACACGTTTAAACACGTCACGCTCAGAACCTAGCCTGCACGAAGCTCGGTAGACGGGCACTGGCAGGAAGACATCAAGAAGGTCACGATACAGTTTCTTTTTAGTCACGTCGGACAAGTATTCGTACGAAAATCTTTCCTTGAGCAGGCGTGTAGCTGTAACTACTTCTCGCAAATAAGGACTGAGTGGTCCAGCTTCGAAGGAAAAGATGACACGACGAAATCAGATAAGGGGGTCTGCAGTCTTGCTTGGATCACAGTTCTCAAGAAATTGTCAGTTTGATCTCGAGCGAACATGAATCTGCTCACCAACTGCTTAAAAAACAAATGCAAAAGCCCCAGACCACCATATTTTACCCTATGAAATAAATTGCACCGGCTCGTGCGCTCCCACTGCGACCCCCATATAAAGGTCGCGAATACTCGGTGCATTTTCTGGACCGAAGTGCGGGTCATGGTTAACACTTGTAATACATAAACACTTTTGCAATCAGAAATACATTGCACACGGACGCTTTTGCAAACATTGATAAATTGCGACCTCCCCACTTATCAGTACAATTTTTAATGCGTTGACGTTCCTCAGACCAATACTCCGTAGCATTGCGGTAGTGATCCAAAGGCACACCGAGGTACTTTCCGGGCATGATTTTCCAATTCATGTTACAGTAAACTTCGGGTGTGCTTTGCCACTGGCCATGCCAAACGCCTAGACATTTTGGCCAACTGATTGCGCTGCCCGTTGCTGCACAGAATTCCCTAGCTATTCGTACAACTTCTTGCACACTTTCTTTGTCACTGCAAAACACTGCGACGTCATCAGCATAGGCTAAAATTCTAATTCCACTGGTCAGAAACGTATACCCTCTTATACTTGGTGATGCAAGTATTCGTAAACAGAAGGGCTCTAAGTAAAGCGCGAAAAGGAGTGGCGACAAGGCACAACCTTGCTTCACGCTCGAGCGCACAGGAATTGAAGCACTTACTTCTTTGTTGATTACTAAATTAGCCCTGCAGTCATGATACACCATTCTAACGCCTTCTGTAATGACAGTTCCTACATTCACATGTTCCAGCAATAAAAACAAAATTTCATGTACGACTTTATCGAACGCTTTGTGCAGGTCTAGCTGAATCATGGCCACGCGGTCATTATTTGCATCACAGCATTCTAGAATACTTCTGGTTACGTGTATATTTGTGAATATGGTTCTGCCCTTAATCCCACATGTCTGATGCGGGCCGACAAGGGATGTGACAACACTTTGGAGCCGTCTTGCTAGGACCTTCGTGTATATTTTATAGTCAGTGTTGCTCAAACTGATAGGTCGGTAGGATTCCACTGAAAGTAGCTTTGCGGGGTCATCAGTTTTGGGGATTAATACTACGTGTGCTGTCCTAAATGAATGAGGTGTTTGCTGCTTGTCGTAGCATTCTCTGATCACTCGGTGTAATGCCAGTGCCATTTCTGTCTTAAAAAATTTGTATATGGCAGCACCAAGCCCATCCGGCCCTGGTGACTTGCCGTTACCCAGGTTATCTATAGCTGATTCAATTTCTGCCACAGTGATTTCTACTTCCAGTAGCTCCCGCTCAGAGTCTTCCAATCTCGGCATAAGGGTCAGAAAGTCCTCTTTGAATCGTTCGGGGTCATTGATTGTATGGCTAAGGAGTTGCGTATAAAACTCGACAAAGGCGTGCTTTATCTGTTCGCGGTCCCGGGTAATGTAATTGCGGTATCGAATTTCATTTATCTCTTGTTTGCTGCATGTTTCTTTCTTCACTGAGCACCCGCTTAGTGGGCGTTTCACCCATCCACAGCCGTTCAGTGCGAGCCCTTATCATTGCTCCGCGGTACTTTTCGTCGTCGATGAATTCGAGCTTTGCTTTCGCCTCCTTATTTCTTTCTTAAATTTTCCCGGCACTTCATTTTCTACGCTTAACATGTAGTCTAGTTCGCTTTGTAACTGCCTCTCTTGTTGCCTTTCCCGATTACGTAATACACAGGCTCTTTCAATCGCTATCATCTTTATATCACACTTCATTTGCTCCCACACAGCTATGAAGTTATTGGTCTCCAAACGAAGAGCATTTGAAAGACATTCTTTGGTTTTTGTGACAAATATTTCATCTTGCAGCAGCTTTTCATTAAATTTCCATAGAAACCAATTAAACTTCGCAGCCTTACGTTTTTCGCCAATGTTGACCTTGACCAGACAATGATCACTAAAACTAAGATGTTGAATTTGATAAGATGAGCATAGTGGCACCAACTTTGCCGACAAATATATTCTGTCTAACCTCGCGTGCGAATGACCTTGAAAGTGCGTATATCCTACTTCACCCTCTCGCGTCATTACATAACCGACATCTTCCAGCCCTGTCTCGTTCACTATTTTATTCAACAGCTCAGCGCTTCTATCGCGCACATTGAAGCTCGTTGTCTTATCCTCAGCTCTACAGACACAATTGAAGTCCCCTAGAACCACAACATTTCTTTCCGTTTTCAAGAATCCTTCAATCGCTCTGAAAAAAAATTCCCGTTCGTGCGATCTATTCGGTGCATAAACACACACAACGCGCCAAGGCATTCCAGAAACACTGAAGTCGCACACAACCAGCCCTACCGCTATCGCAGGTAGACACATTTTCAACAACCGCGATACTACTACGTATGAAACGACACAGCCTCCTGACCGCCCAACAGCATGACAAACGCAGACATTGTACCTAGACGCGAAAAACTTGAACCATTTGCTCCGTTTGTTCTTCACTTTCCCATTTTAGTTTCTTGTACAGCCAGGAGGTCTATGTCGTTTTCTAACAAAATGCGACTAATCTGGCATTGTCTCCTGCGCGAACACAGGCCTCTTGAGTTCAACGTCGCGATGCAAATACCAGTTTTAAAGTTAGTCGCCATTTCTTGAAGGTTGTTTCGTCAGGTGTCTACTCACGTCGCAACAGTGGTTGCGTGTGCTCAGCGTAGAAAGCCTCGGAACGTCTCCTCCGTACGGCGGGGCCGACGTTTGAGTGCCCATACGGTCAGGAGACAGGTTTGGTCGTGGTTTAAAGGTAGGCCGACGACCAGTCGCCGTCTTTGTTGGAGGTTCATTGATGGCCGACGTGTCAACATTTCCGGTACGGGTCAGGTGTTTCACGAGCTCGCTTAAAAGCGATAGCACCGGCCTTGGTCATCTCGGCGTCCGTTGCTTCCGGGCCGCCCTCTCGCGCAGCTGAAGATGACTTGCTCGCTGCTGTAGCGTCGTTCTCTACTGCTGCCGTGTCTAAATTCGTTCCTGGCGCACCAGAGTGCTTGTCGCCTTATTGGTAGATTCCAGTGCGGCCCCAGAAGACTGTTCAGGGGGCGTGCAGGGCCTTCCGTATAACCGTCTTCCCTGCTCGCTTCTTCGGCATCCACGGCATCCATCAGGTGTTCAGACACTTCGTCTGTTTGGCCTGGGCCCGCAATGCTGGCGTACGACCTCACACAAGTGGGCGTCATCGTGGCCATAGCGACGACAGACCCCACAGCGCGGCACGCGGCAATCCCGTCGAATGTGTCCGATAGCCCGGCATCGGAGGCATAGCGGTTGCTCTGCCAGGAATACGACGAGCGCCATATCCTCCGCAACTCGCAGTTGGTGTGGCAGGTCGTCCACGGACACGCCCGCGTGTAGCCTCAGCGTGACCGACCGCGTGGTTGAACCTTTATCATTGCAAACCCTGCACCTTCCATTTATCTCTGCTTATCTCGGTCACTTTTTCCGTAGGGCGTTAAGGCGACTCGCACAGCCTCGTCCGGCACGCCATGAAGAAGCCAGTACAACTTCAGCCGCACACATCGATCACGGGGGTCAACCACCATACAGCGATGGTCCTATTTAGATCAAAAGACGCCGCCGCCAGCAGCTTCTTTTACCCTCATCATCCTTGAACGTCACTGCCCATAACATGATTCATTTGGTATGCCCCCTAGGGCACCACTTCCGGCAGCAGCGAAAGACGAGCAAGGCTGTCTCGGACATGCTCCACTCGATATGGCCTGGCTTTCAAGTTTCCGTGCAAAAAAACCGTGTGCAAAACGGAATCACCTGAAGGCAGCTGAGGCAGAACAACCTGGAAATCTTCGCCTGGCTTTTCGGTACACCTGATACCGCGGCCCACACGGGCCGCTGAAACCGCCCCTACGCGGGAGCACATGATAAACACGTCCGTTCACTGTCGTGGCCGGAAGTGGAATCATTGCGCCACGGAGACAGTCCTGCTCCACTCTCACCACCGTCAGAACATATCTTCAAAGCTATCAGCCCAAAGAAAAAAAAGCGCCGCACCACCACTGGGTGGGCTCGAACCTCCAACCTTTCGGTTAACAGCCGATCGCGCTAGCCAATTGCGCCACGGAGACAGTCGTGCTCCATCTCACCACCCTCAGAACATTTCTTCAGAGCTATCAGCGCAAAGAAAAAAAAGCGCCGCACCACCACCGGTGGGCTCGAACCTCCAACCTTTCGGTTAACAGCCGATCGCGCTATCCAATTGCGCCACGGAGACAGTCCTGCTCCACTCTCACCACCGTCAGAACATTTCTTCAGAGCTATCAGCCCAAAGGAAAAAAAGCGCCGCACCACCACCGGGTGGGCTCGAACCTCCAACTTTAGGTTACAGCCCACGCACATCCATTGTGCCACGGAGACAGTCGTGCTCCACTCTCACCACCATCATAACATTCTTCAAGCTATCAGCGCAAAGAAAAAAAGCACACACCACTCCGGGCGAGCTCGACCTCCAACCTTTCGGTTAACAGCGATTGCGCTACCCATTGCGCCACGGAGATAGTCGTGCTCCACTCTCACCACCGTCACAACATTTCTTTAGAGCTTCAGCCCAAAGAAAGAAGCGCCGCCCACCACCGGTGGGCTCGAACCTCCAACCTTTTGGTCACAGCAGATCACGCTACCAATTGCGCCACGGAGACCTCCTCTCCACTTTCACCACCATCAAACATTTCTTCAGAGCTATCAGCCCAAAGAAAACAAAAGCGCCCACCTCCACCGGGTGGGCTCGAACCTACAACCCTTCGGTTAACTGCCCATCGCGCTAGCCAATTGCGCCACGGAGACAGTCGTGCTCCACTCTCACCACCATCAGAACATATCTTCAAAGCTATCAGCGCAAAGAAAAAAGCAACACACCGCTCCCTGGAAGGCTCGAACCTCCAACCTTTCGGTTAACAGCCGATCGCGCTAGCCAATTGCGCCACGGAACAGTCGTGCTCCACTCTCACCACCATCAGAACATTTCTTCAAAGCTATCAGCCCAAAGAAAAAAAAGCAACACCACTCCCGAGAGGGCTCGAACCTCCACCTTTCGGTTAACAGCCGATCTCGCTAGCCAATTGCGCCACGGAGACAGTCGTGCTCCACTCTCACCACCGTCAGAACATTTCTTCAGAGCTATCAGCCAAAGAAAAAAAAGCGCCGCACCACCACCGGGTGGGCTCGAACCTCCAAACTTTCGGTTACCAGCCGATCGCGCTAGCCGATTGCGCCACGGAGACAGTCCTGCTCCACTCTCACCACCATCAGAACATATCTTTAAAGCTATCAGCCCAAAGAAAAAAAAGCAACACACCACTCCCGGGAGGGCTCGAACCTCCAACCTTTCAGTTAACAGCCCATCGCGCTAGCCAATTGCGCCACGGAGAGAGTCGTGCTCCACTCTCACCACCATCAGAACATATCTTCAAAGCTATCAGCGCAAAGAAAAAAGCAACACACCACTCCCGGTAGGGCTCGAACCTCCAACCTTTCGGTTAACAGCCGATCGCGCTAGCCAATTGCGCCAAGGAGACAGTCATGCTCCACTCTCACCACCGTCAGAACAATTCTTCAGAGCTATCAGCCCAAAGGAAAAAAAGCGCCGCACCACCACCGGGTGGGCTCAAACCTCCAACCTTTTGGTTAACACCCGATCGCGCTAGCCAATTGTGCAACGGAGAGAGTCGTGCTCCACTCTCACCACCAACAGAACATATCTTCAAAGCTATCAGCGCAAAGAAAAAAGCAACACACCACTCCCGGCAGGGCTC
>NW_023609960.1:0-15000 GCF_013339725.1 Rhipicephalus microplus
ACCGCTCCCGGATAAAAAAAAAGAACGTAAAAACCACGATGATCAACGCAGCACCATGACCACGCTACCAACCCTCCCGTCGTTCTGCAACAACCTCGTGAGCCCCCATCATTCCGAGGATCTCTGGTGAAGACCCGAAGAGTGGCTGGAGAAGCTGGAGCGCATCCACATCTTTAACAGGTGGGATGACGAAGAAACTTTTCGTCATGTCTTCTTCTATTTGGAGGATGCAGCTCGAACGTGTTTGAGAACCATGAAGGCTCCCTAACCACTGGACTGTCTTTAAGAGCGAATTCCTCAAAACATTCGTTACGTTTGTGCGAAAGAACGAGCCGCCCTTTTGTTGGAGACGCGAGTGCAACACCCTAACAAGGTGTTGTACTGTTCGCTGAGGAGATGAAGATGCTGTCCCGGAGAGCTGACCCCGAAATGGCAGATGAGAAGAAGGTGCGCTTTCTGATGCGGGGAGTTAAACAAGAGCTCTTAAATGAACTTATCCGCAACCCCCCTAAGACCGTCGCTGAGTTCGTCACCGAGGCTTCGATGATCGAGAGGACCTTGGATATGCGTTCGCAGCAATACGATAGACCACTCAACACCCTTTCGGTGAACCCGGCAAACGCCCCTGGATTGGCGACGGAAGACTTGCGGGAGACCATCCGCGCCGTCGTTCGCGAGGAACCGAGGAAATTGTTCCCAGCAACGCCGCCCCAAGTCGCCTCCCTCACTGACGTTGTCCGCGAGGAGGTTCAGCAAGCACTGGGAAATTTTACGCCGTCGGAAGCATCTTGCGAACCACAAGCGATGACCTACTCCGCTGCTGCTCGTCGACCCCGACCCGTCCCAACCCTTATCAAGAGGCCCCGCCATACCGCCGCCCAAGTCGCCCGCCCGACCCCCTGTAACCCGAAACCAGGCGCCCAGGAAGACCGAGGCGTGGCGAACGCCAGATAATCGTCCGCTGTGCTACCACTGTTGAGAGGCCGGCCACTTCTACCACCGCTGCCCGTACAAGAGGCTGGGTTTGCGTGGGTTCTCCGTCGACGCACCCCGCCCGCGAGCCGGCCAGCGCCCATTTGAGAACGAAGAATACCTGTCGAACACCAGCCGTGGACCATCCCGTTTAAACCGTTCGCCGTCGCCCTACCCGTACCAATCCCCCAACCGTCGCAGCCATGCTGACTCGCCGTGGAAGCTCCCCCAGCCCAAGAGGGAAACTAAAAGCAGCAACTTCTGGAGGTGAAGTTGCACAATGGCGAGAAAATGAAAACCCTCCAACGACGCAAGACCGTGACTCACGACATGCCCTCATTCCGACGACCCGACGACACCCTGACGAGACCCCCAAAACGACGACAGCTACGCTGCGCGACACGTACCAGAAATGACGAAGCCTGCCGCTGAGAAGACGATGATGACGACGCATAGTGCCCGACCATCAACACGTGCAAGCCGCGATACGACGCCCCGACGCACCCGAAATTTGAAGAAAGCGGCATCCGACGTCCAGTTGTCCATCGACGGCCTTGACGTAGTCGCCCTCATCGACACGGGAGCCGACTACTTGGTCATGAGCGGGTCATTCGCGTCCAAGCTAAAGAAAGTTCGACCAGATGGGACGGTCTGCACATACGCACAGCAGGAGGCCACCTCGTGACCCCAAGTGGAATGTGCACATCGCGCGTCACCATTGACGGCACTACGTACCCTTCGGAGTTCGTCATTTCGCCTAACTGCTCCCGCGACGTAATTCTCGGAATGGACTTTTTGACGGACAATGGCGCATAATTGTTCTGCAGACCAGGTCGATAACGTTTTCTTCTGATCACTCTACGACGCCGCAGCCGAACCTCGGACACCGTGCTGCTGTAAGAATCGCCGACGATCACGTCACCCTGCCACCCCGCGCAAGCTTGATGATCGCCGTCTATTATGGAGGTGCTGCTCCTGACGTCGACGCTATCGTGGAGACTGACCAAAGGTTGCTTCTAGACCGCGGTGTGTCTGTCGCAAGAGGCATTGTGTGGTTTAGGCAACGCAGATCCCACGTTTTGGTCACCAATTTCACCGAGGAGTACCAGCATCTAAACAAGGGCGCTGCAATTGCGTTCCTCGAAGAAACGCAAGAAGCGAGTCAAGTGATCGTGGTCGCCACCTTTGAACGCGCACGCGCAGATGCTTCCAGGCTGCCACATCCTTTCGACGTGAACCCGGCGCTGTCGCATGAAAATCGGGACAGATTACTGGAGTAGCTCCGTCGCTACAGCGAGTGTTTTTCCTCGAACTCGAAGTTACGTCAGACACCTTTAGCGAAGCACCGGATATAACCGAAGATGAAGCCCGACCTACCAGACAGTCACCGTACCGCGTTTCTTCACACGAGCGCGAAGCCATCCGGACTCAAGTTGATGACATGCTCAGCGACGACATAATACAGCTATCAAAAAGTCCGTGGGCTGCGCCGGTTGTACTCGTGAAGAAAAAATTGGCACTTTAAGATTCTTCGTTGATTACCGGAGACTAAACAAAATCACCAAAAAGGACGTGTACCCCCTGCCACGAATCGACGACGCCCTCGACCACCTCTGCCACGCCAAGTACTTCTCATCCATCGATCTGAAGACCGGCTACTGGCAAATTGAAGTGGACGAGAGAGACCGAGAGAAGACTGCATTTATAACCCCGGACGGTCTATACGAGTTCAAGATGACGCCGTTTGGGCTGTGCACGGCGCCCGCAACGTTTCAGAGAGTCATGGACACTGTGCTAGCAGGCCTGAAGTGGCACACTTGCCTCGTGTACCTCGACGACGTTGTCGTATTCGCCCGGACTTTCGACGAACACCTCACAAGGTTGGAATCTGTACTCGAGGCCATTCGTACGTCGGGGTTTACGCTGAAGCCTGAGAAGTGCCGTTTCGCGTACGAGGAACTCAAGTTCTTGGGTCACGTCGGGAAGGCCGCGGGAGTCCTACCTGACCCGGCAAAAACATCAGCCATTGCGAACTTCCCAAGGCCGAAAGTAAGAAGGGTGTGCGAATGTTTCTCGAACTGTGCGCATATTACCGGCGCTTCGTCGCAAACTTCGCACGCATTGCAGAGCCACTCACGCGCCTGACGAAAGAAAGTACCCCTTTCAGCTGGGAAAACGACCAAGAAAAGGCATTCTGCGAGCTGCAACAACGCCTGCAAAACCCGCCCGTGCTCGCTCATTTCGACGAAAACGCCGAAACGGAAATGCACATGGACGCCAAAGATATCGGTTTGGGTGCCGTCCTCGTCCAAAAGCAAAGTGGTTACGAAAAGGTAATCGCCTATGCAAGCCATGGTCTGTCGAAGGAGGAGAGAAACTACTCTGCCTCCGAGAAAGGGTGCCTGGCTATCATATGGGCCATTTCAAAATTTCGCCCATACGTCTATGGTAGACCGTTTAAGGTTGTGACAGACCATCATGCGCTGTGTTGGCTCGCCAATTTGAAGGACCCCTCTGGCCGTCTTGGGCGGTGGAGCTTGCGTCTGCAAGAGTTTGACGTTACAATCTTCTACAAATCAGGCAGGAAACACTCCGACGCCGACTGCCTGTCCCGCGCCCCCGTCGACCCACCACCACAGGAGTCGTGACAGAGAGCGACCTAGCCGCCCAGCAGCGTGCCGACCCTGACCTCCGCGCCATGATCGACTACCTCGAAGGACGCGACGTCGCCGTGCCTAAGGCGTTCAAGCGCAACTTACCAGCATTCAGCCTCAAAAACTCCATCCTAGTGAAGAAGAATTTCAACCGCGGAACGAGAACGAATTATCTACTTGTCATCCCCGCAGACCTTCGTGACGAAATTTTGGAAGCGTGCCACGACGACCCGTCTTCCGGACATCTCGGAACAGCTCGCACAATTACAAAAATCAAGGCGAAATACTTCTGGCCCCACCTTACATCCGATGTCACCCACTACGTCCGGAGCTGCTGTGACTGCCAGCGACGAAAAACACCACCGACGAGACCAGCCGGACTTCTGCAGCGGATCGCCTTCCAACGAGGCCCTTCCAACAGATCGGAATGGACCTTCTGGGCCCGTTCCCTACATCCCGATCCACTAACAAATGGATTGTCGTAGCGACAGACTACATGACGCGCTACGAAAAGACGACCGCTCTTCCTAGGGGAACTGCACAAGAAGTTGCAAAGTTCTTTATTAACCAAATTGTGCTGCGACATGGAGCCCCTGAGGTCCTAATCACGGACCGCGGAACGACCTTCACTGCGGAGCTCATGCAAGGCATCTTACGCTACAGCAACACTACGAGAGGGGGTAATGCCGCGAACCATGCATTGGGTTTGTTTATTTGTGTTTTGTTTTTTCGGCCTGGCTGCGCCGGCCTGTGCTATCGCCGTTTTCACAGCGTTTCGAACAAACGCTATCGAACAACGCTTCAGGCGTTCTTCGATAGAAACAACGCTTCAAGCGTTGTTTGTTAGAAGCGCTGTTCGAACGAACAGCGTTTCTAACAAACGCTATCACGGCATTCTCGATACAATTCGACTATTCGAGAAACCGTCGCTGCTGCTGCTGAAAAACATTTATTTACAGATGTTATTACAGGGAGGGTGGGAACGGTTCTTAAGGGGCCGCCCCATACAAACACTAGGTGAGCTCCCTCTTACGGGAGCCCATTGGCGTTGGCCGCGGCCCGGGCACGCTCGACCAGGGCCCGTTGGGCTGTTAGGTCAGAGCAGCTGAGCAGGGCTGCCTCCCAGTCCTCCCGCGAAGGGTTGGGTAGTGGGGTAAGGTTTGGGGTTTTTTGGCATGCCCAAACCATGTGGAAAATGTCAGAGGAATTTTCCTCACAATGCGGGCACTTCCCCGTGCAAGCGGGGTCAAAGTGTTTTATGATTGCCGGGCACAATAGTGTTTAGTATAAAGGCGAAGGAGGATTCGCTCCTCCGCCTTCGTGAGGCCCTTATAGGGTTTCGGATAGACGTTATGGCCGGATTGATAAAATTGTGTGACCTCCTTAAAGGTGTAGGCGGGATTGGGTTCGAGTTCCGGATCGGTAGGGGACGAGGATGGTGCCCGGAGAATGAGCGCGCGGGCGGCGGCATCGGCCGTCTCATTACCATCGAGGCGCGTGTGAGCCGGAGCCCATATGATCGTTCGGTGGTGGGGGCACCTAGGTAGCTGCTGTTCTGCAAAATTTATAAGCACGGTACGGAATATATCCCTGTTCAATATTGCGACAGGCACCCCTTGAGTCGGTGATGATGACCCTCGAGTCCTGATCTGCGGCGGCTAGTGCGATGGCGATCTCCTCCGCGTGCGTAATGTTATGTGCATGGAATGTGAGTTCGTTTACAACGGTGTTTTGGTGGACGACCGCAGCCGTGTACCAACCACCGTGGTGCGGGCCGAAGGCGTCCACGTAGCATACTCCGAATTTGTGGCCGTAGTGTCGAGGCAAAGCTTCCGCCCGCGCGAGGCGTCGGCCACTGTAGTCGTCTCGGGTCATGTTAGCCGGAAGAGGGCGCACGTGCAAGGAGTATCGCCAAACTTCTGGAATCCGTACGCGCTCTTCCGTGTGTATTGAATGATTGATGTGTAGCCGAGCAAGGAGGCGGCGACCCGACGGTGTTTTAGAGAGTCTAGTATATTGGTTTGTCAAGTGCGCTTCTCTCAGCTCCTTGAAGGTGTTCACCATTTCCAAGCCCAAAAGGCGCTGGTTAGAGGTGCTGACAGGAAAGTCGAGGGCGCGCTTGTAGATTTTGCGGAGAATGACTTCGAGTGCATTCTCGTCGAATTGGCGTAAGTGGAGGTATGGAGCCGAGTACAGGACTTGGCTGGTTACGAATGCATGCGCCAGCCGCAAGGCATCTTTGCATCGTAACCCCCGCGCTTGTTGGAAACCCGGCGGACCATTCGGCCCACCTGGTCCCCCACCTTACGCAATTTGGCCAATGTTGTGTCTGCTCTGCGATTTTTGTGTATAAAAGCCCCAGTACTCTAATCGGATCGCGTTCGGGTATTGGTCCATAAGTTCCGCCAATTTACCTCCACGTTTTCTTCACGTGCATACCCCCAGAGTGTGGGGGCATTAAAATCACCCACGATCACCAGAGGATCCCTGCCTGCAGCCTTAAGGCGCGGCTAAAAAGGTCTGCGAATGTAATGTTGCTTAGTTTCGGTGAGCAATAAATGTTTAGCACGTGCAGTGGCGGGTCCTGTTTACGCAGCGGAAGGAGTGTTCGGGTATTGAGCTGGGCCGCGTACTCTGCTGCTCGCTGGGTGAGCTCAGCGATGCGATTTTTGAGCTTTCGGTTGTGTTTTTGCCGGCGCCATCGGCGGACGAGGCTGCACCGGGCCTCCCAGAGGTGAAGGGGATGATTATCCACCGCCAGAGTCGCCTCGGAGAGTTTAATTTGTGTTTCTGTGGAGCGTAATGAGGAAACCAGTTGCTGGGACCAAGCATGGTATCCTTGCTCCTCAATGGGTGTCGAATCGGCGTATATTTGCCGAAACTTCGTGTAATCGGGTAATTTTGCCTCTCCGTAGGGTCTTGCCAAAGGATAGGTGCGAATGGTGGTGTGAGTATGCAGTGGTCGCTGCCGAGGGTCTCTTCAGTGTTGACCCAATCCGCATACTGTATGTTTTTTGTGAGGGTAAGGTCCGGACATGCGTCCCGGGTCACGGAGTTACCCACGCGAGTTGGGTAGGCAGGGTCGGTGTGAAGAGTTAGGCCCAGCGTGGACATAAGTTCCGCCAATTTACGTCCACGTTTCTCTTCACGTGCATACCCCCAGAGTGTGCTGGGGCATTAAAATCACCCACGATCACCAAAGGGTCCCTGCCTGCAGCCTTTAAGGCGCGGCTAAAAAGGTCTGCGAATGTAATGTTGCTTAGTTTCGGTGAGCAATAAATGTTTAGCACGTGCAGTGGCGGGTCCTGTTTACGCAGCGGAAGGAGTGTCACCATCACGTACGAGAAATCTGGCTTAAGGTCGAGATCAACTAGGTTGGCCGTATAATTTTTGTGCACGCAGATACAAGATAAAGGGTCCTGCTGAAACGTAGTATAGTTTGTGAGTGTGGCAGCACTCCCTGGCTCCTGGAGGGCTACCACAGCAGGAAGGTTTGAAATGCTGCGAGGAAAAGCCGGAGGTTGGCGCGCTTAGTGTGAGCCTTAAAGCCCCGACAGTTCCACTGGGTGATTTGGATGGGAGTGGCCGTATTGGATGAAAACCTCGCGCCGAGGGATATAAATTCCCGTACAGCCGATGCCGCGTCATTCGATCGCCGACGCTCACTAGCGTGCCCGTCGTTTTGCTCGCCGCTGCTGCTTCCCCCTGTGTATTTTTTCAGTTGTTAGGGGAGCACAGGTTCGCTTCAAAAACTTGTTTTTCTCATAGACAACTGCGTCGTCCTTTGCTGCGTGACAGATGTGTATGTATATGTATGTATGTATGTATGTATGTATGTATGTAGTATGTATGTATGTATGTATGTATGTATGTAGTATGTATGTGTGCGTATATGTGTGTGCGTATATATGTATGTGTTTCTATGTTGTTTGTGTGTATGTAAGTATGTGTGCATGCGTGCGTGTAGGTGCATGCGTGTGCGTGTGTGTGCGTGTGTGTGTGTTTGCGTGTGTGTGAGTGTTTGCATGCGTATGCCAATGTGTGCGTGAGTGTGTGCGTTCGCATGCGTGTGCTTGCGTGTGTGTGTGCGTGTGTGCTAGTGTGCGTGCACATGTGCGTGGTGTGCGTGCGTGCGTGTGCGTGTGTGCGTGCGCGTGTGTCTGTATGTATGTATGCATGTGTGTCATATGTATGTGTGCATGTATGTATGTCTGTATGTATGTGTGCATGTATGTATGTCTGTAGTATTTGTGCATGTATGTATGTCTGTGTGTAAGTGTATGTATGTGTATGTATGTATGTATGTATGTAGTATGTATGTATGTATGTATGTATGTATGTATGTATGTATGTATGTATCACACGAGTCGACAGGATGGAGACCTGCCTGCCCCTTCATCAGTCACTCATCATCGACGCAGTTCCCCAGAAGACACCCTGACCATACATTCACTATCGAATCGTCACCTAGAAGGACAACGACCGGCACCGTGACAGAACCATCGGCTGACCTCGACATCCCCAAGTACACCGGATCAGCGGACAACGGACCCGTGCAGGACTGGTTCAACCTATGCGAGGTCCACGCCGCCGCTGCATCATGGTCGGAACGGGAAATGATCACCAACTTGACTGACTACATTTCCGGTGAGGCATTCAAGTTTTACCTGACACACATATTCGAAAACGACGAATCATGGCAAAGATCAGGGTAGAGATGATTACCCGTTTCAAAGAATACCATGAAGACGTGTTCATACCTCATCAGCGGAAGGCTTTTCAACTGACCCATCACAGTTACGCGAAGTCTTCCCGCAGTAAGCCTATTTTCCAAACGAGATCTCAGAGAAAATATACCACCATTGTACCATCATATGACTCTTCCGAAAAAAACGTCACGCATTCGAACACCGACTGGTAACGTGCACGTCGCAACAGACAAGGTAAAGCGTCCGTATACCGAAAGGAATCCAGAAAATTTCGCCAAAAAACTGAACCTAAACCCGGCTTTCCCAAGAGCAATGAAATCGGCATTTTCAACGTGTTCACTGCACCACAGCTTTTTCAGATTTTACAGAACCACCCAAATGCCTTGATGCATCGTGTCACACACAAGGCCCAAACGGTTTCGAGCGTGTGACGGAATTTACGTGTGACGAGCTGGTGAATCCTCGCAATACCAGCCCCCACCCTGACGTTCCCGACCAGGGTCGTTCGACAGACATTGTCAGTCTAACTACGCTGCAAAAAGAAAAACATACGTCATTAGAACGACCTGAAGCCATGTCTGTTGTGCTCTTATCGTCAAGTGACAACACACATGTGAGTCAAAGCACTGCAGGAATTTCGAATCCACCAACGCCGGCGCATTGTCAACTGACAGAAGCATTTACAATCAAGGATGACTCACAACCATCTTGGGAGCGTTCGCATCAGCCTGTCACGCTGCTTTCATCGCAGGACAACTCTAGCAGTACAGTGTCGACTACCGACAATCTACTGATCACATCACCATCTAAAGAAAAGCAGACTCATGTTCCTGAAAGAGGCCCATCTGAAGAACTTTCACAAGAAGACAAGCAGTTTCAACAAAGGCAACTCCACGAACTCCAAGAACTGCAACGGCTACTCGAACAAGAACAACGATCAAGTGAAACCTTCTCACGAGTACACTTGTGGCTGAAAGATCATCAGAGACAACATCAATTAAAGAAGCAAAGGCGAAGCCGATGCCTAAGCCATCTTCGCAGAAAGCAACGTCGACAAAGTTTCCTGCACCAGTTCTCAACGCCGTGTCTACGATTCAAGAAACTGAGAAAAGACCACAGAAAGCTACGAAAGAGACGTGCAGCTACCACGTGTACAATAAAGGAACAAAGGCATCATACCATCACCTTCGGTTATCGCACATGCAGGCTGCAAGCATTCGTTCTGTCTCAGCCACGACACAGAAAGCAGCGTCTACGACGGAGAACTTCGTGCCTACGACATCCGACTCTCAAATGCTACAAGTACTTCAATCCTTGTTCATTCATGACGAGAATCGCTGTGTCATCAGTAATTTCTACGTTCACAGCGTGCTTCAGTTGGCCAGAACGCAACAGTCAACCTCGCTCACCAGAGTTGTCAAAAAATTCATCGGACTGCTCAATCGGCCTTGAAGATATAGTGAGGTTGTGAAACTCCGTCTGGACGTGAAACTGTGAATTTTGACATTGTTTTGTTCACTCACTTCTTTAATTTGTTATAGTTTGTAACCAGTGCCATCTTTCGGGGGAGGGGGAATCGTGCGACGTATGCAGCGATGGTCGGTAGAGGCAGAGAAGGAAGAAGTGAGAAATAGAATAAACATGGCGTATGAGCCAGGCCACGTCTCCCATTCATCGTAGCGTCACATATATGTATTCTCACGTGATAACAGAACGACCACACTGTCTGTTCACAGGAGCAGCACTGGACGTCGAGCCGAACCGAACGTTAGAGCACGAGCACACCAACAGTCCTCTCCTTTTGCTTATTTCACATCATTTCACATACTCGCATTGGCATGGCTAAACCTACTTCCATGTCTGTGGCATTACCCCCCCCCCCTACCCTTCGAAAAAAAAAGTACCACCCCGATGACCAATGCCGATTAAAAGTTAAAGTAATCACGTACACGCACAAAGACGCATGATGAAGCAGTGTCAGGTGGCTCGGGGGCAGTGTGGCGTCATCCGTAACACATGAACAATGTCGGCCTGCTGGGAACATCGAGATCGCTTAGCTGTGTCTTCAAGCAGAATTTCGTAGTTGACATCTGTGAGGCGCCGTAGTACTGTACAAGGACCGAAGTAGCGGTGAAGTAACTTTTCCGAGCAGCCCCTTTGGCGAACGAGGATCCATAGCGAGACCAGATCACCGGGTTGGTAAATAACATGGCGATGACGGCAGTTGTACCTCTGCAAGTCGATTCGTTGTTGTTTTCGGATCCACTCGAGTGCAAGCTGGCAGGCCGCGTCAGCGAGCCGGATAAAGTTATTCGCATCAGTAGAAATATCGGTTATGTGAGGCAAGAGCATGGCATCAAGCATCGTAATTGCTTCTCGGCCGTGAAGCAACCGGAAGGGAGTGAAACCCGTAGTCTCTTGAACCGCAGTGTTGTAAGCGAACGTTACGTATGGCAAAATTGCATCCCAGTTTATGTGATCGCGGTCGACGTACATAGATAGCATGTCAGCGAGCGTCTTGTTGAATCTCTCCGCCAGACCATTGGTTTGTGGATGGTATGCGGTCGTTTTGCGATGAGCTGTTCCACTAAGTCTCGTGATGTCTTGCATCAATTGGGCTGTAAAGGCTGTTCTACGGTCAGTGATAAGAACTGTTGGCGCTCCATGGCGGAGAACGATGTTGTTGATAAAAAAATACGCAATCTCATTGGCGGTGCCTCGTTTTAGGGCTTTCGTTTCGCAGTACCTGGTTAAATAGTCAGTAGCGACTACAATCCAGCGGTTGCCATTATATGACTTTGGGAAGGGCCCAAGCAAGTCCATGACGATTCGTTCAAACGGTTGTGACGGGGGTGAAACAGGCTGCAATAAACCAGCAGGGCGCACAGGTGGGGCTTTACGGCGCTGGCAATGATTGCACGTTTTGACGTAATGCTTGACATCCTGGGTGAGCTTTGGCCAGTAGTAGCTAGTCCGAATCCAGGCAAGGGTACGTGCGAATCTTAGGTGGCCGGAGGAAGGCTCGTCGTGGCAGGCAGATCAAATATCAGCACGTAGCCCTGGTGGAACGACGAGGAGGTATTCAGTCGCATAAGGTTCGAAGTTCTTTTTGTAGACGATGTCGTTGCGGAGGCAAAATGATCCTGAACGTGCGAATGCCGATGGTGGACTCGAGCTGTGACCTTGAAGGTATTTGATAAGTTGTCGGATCTATAAATCATTCCACTGTTTTTAGTCCAAGTCAGATTCACTGACTGCACAAAGAAAATGGCCATCGTTATCATCGTCACTCGATATCGTCGCGCGGGGTGCGCGCGAAAGGCAATCAGCATCGGTGTGCCTGCGGCCCGACTTAAAAACGACTGTAACCTCTAACTCTTGAAGGCGTAAGGTTCACCTCGCGAGGCACCCTGAAGGGTCCTTGAGATTGGCCAGCCAACAGAGAGCATGATGGTCCGTAACTACTCTGAATGGACGGTATACAGATACGGTCGGAAGTTTGTTACCGCCCAAATAACAGCAAGACATTCTGTCTCCGTGGTCGAGTAACTAGTTTCCGCAGATGACAGAATGCGACTAGCATAAGCGATGCGACGTTAAGCGCCGTCTTGCCACTGGACGAGCACTGCACCAAGACCGATGTTGCTTGCGTCAGTGTGAAGTTCGGTGACGGCATCTTCATCAAAGTGCCCTAGTAAGGGTTAACTCTGAAGGCACTGTTGAAGCTTGGAAAAAGTGGCTCTCTGCTCTGGACCCCACACAAAAGGAGCATCCTCCTTCGTTAAACGGGTAAGGGGTTCAGCGATGTTGGCAAAGCTCTGGACAAAGCGCCTGTAGTAGGCGCAGAGACCCCAAAACCGGCGCAAATCCCGTTTGTTCGAAGGTGGAGGAAATGCAGCAACGGCCATGATATTTTTTCTGGGTCTAGTCTAATGCCATCAGTGACTGAATTGGTGGCCGAGGAACTTTAGTTCTTATAGCCGAAATGACACTTCTCTGGTTTTAGCGATAGGCCTGCGGATCGAATAGCGACGAAGACGGACTGAAGTCGTTGTAAATGTTGCTCAAATGTTTTGGAAAAAACAACGACGTCGTCTAAATACACGAGGCAGGATTCCCACTTCAGACCGGACAGGACGGTGTCTATCATCCTTTGGAACGTTGCCGGTGCAGAGCACAATCCAAATGGTAACACTTTGAATTCGTAGAGTCCAGCGGGACGTCATGAATGCTGTTTTTTCTCTGTCGCGTTCATCGACCTCGATCTGCCAGTAGCCGCTGCGTAAATCCATTGAGGAAAAATATCGGGCATGTCGAAGTCGATACAATGAATCATCTATGCGTGGGAGCGGGTAGATGTCTCTCTTCGTCACTTTGTTGAGCTTCCGGTAATCGACGCAAAATCGAAGAGTGCCGTCTTTCTTTTTAACAAGTACGACGGGTGACGCCCATGGACTGTTCGAGGGTTGGATGACGTCATCGTCGAGCATTTGTTTCACTTGAAAACGTATTGCCTCTTGTTCTTTTTGCGACACGCGGTAGGCGTGCTGTCGTACAGGCCGTTCGTTAGGGTCCGTTATAATGCGGTGCTTCACGGTTGGGGTCTGCTTGATTTTGGAGGTGGACGCAAAGCAGTCACTATACGTACGTAAAATCATGCGTATCTGCCGCTGCTGCGCAGAGGATAGCTGGCAATTCACGTCAACTGTACTGGCTAATGCAGTGTTACCTTCGGCAGCAGTGGCAATCGGAGCGATAGTGCAACATTCTTCGTCATCAATGGCTTCAAAGTTCACGATCGCTGTTCGCTTTACCAAGTGTTGGTACTGGCCGCCGAAATTCGTGATCAGAAGCTGAGTCCTCCGATGTTTCAGTTGGACGATAGCACGCGCGACACAAATCTGCCGAATCAAGAGCACCGAGAGGTTAGTTTCCGCGATGCCACTACTCTTGTTGTCACAGTCACTCTCCACAGTTACCATCATACTGGCTCGCAGCGGAAGTGCGATAGTGTTGTCAGCAATTTGAAGTGTTGTGGTCGGTGCAACTGCATCCTTTCGTAAGGCTGTGTGGTCGTTAGATAACGTTATGAGCAGGTCGCGAAGGTTAATAAAGGCTCCATGCTCGCGGAGAAAATCAATTCCGAGAATCAGGTTTTGGGAGCATTCGCGCAATACAACAAAGGAAACAATGTACGTCGACTCACGAATTCGGAGGTGGGCAGTGCACATTCCTAGCGGTGTCAATAGGTGACCTCCCGCAGTCCGGAGGTTGGTTCCATGTCCCCAAGGTGTCGTTACCTTTCTTAGCTGTGCAGTGAGGTCAGCGCCTATAACAGAATAATCGGCACCCGTATCTACCAGAGCGGTCAGCGGGTGGTTGTCGACAAGGACTTAGATACGAGCAGAGACACCTTTGTCGTCGATGGCACACGTCGGTGAAAGAATGTCGTCGCATATCGGCAGGAAGATCGAGGGAGGGTCTTGTAACGGTCGATCA
The DNA here is from genome assembly GCF_013339725.1 of Rhipicephalus microplus. Taxonomy (NCBI): domain Eukaryota; kingdom Metazoa; phylum Arthropoda; class Arachnida; order Ixodida; family Ixodidae; genus Rhipicephalus; species Rhipicephalus microplus. The sequence continues at coordinate 13,835 of NW_023609960.1, forward strand.
ACAGCGGCCTCTCCCCCAGAGGTCACTGTTCTTAGTTTCCCCGGCGCGGGCTTGTGGATCTAGGCGATCTTCCTGCAAGGACGTCCGCAAAGGTCGATTGTTGGCCAGGTGACGTGGAACGTCGTGGAGACGGTGAGCGGGATTGGCGACGCGGAAGGATTGAGGATCATTGGCTTGCCAAGTATTCGGCGATAGCACGGGGCCGCTCACCATCTCTGGGTCGACGAGCGTCCGGACGAAAGCCAGGAAGACCCATGTGCCTTTAGGAGCACTCACGGTAGATGTGACCTGGTTCACCGCAGTGATAACATAGAGGTCGGTTGTCGGGAGCACGCCATACACTGGATTTCCGTGTAAGGGGAGGGTTGCCGTACTGCTGTGGTCCTGAGTAGAATGACGGCGCCGTCTGCAGGGTGGACGGATGGGACGGATAGCCAACAGCCGGCGCAGGAGTACGTAGTGCTTCCGCGTACGTTAATAGCGGAGCTTCGGCTGGACGCGGGGCGTCATGGGTTGGACTTCGGCTGCACGCAGGTGCACAAGCGGCCGGACCTCTTCGCGAACGACATCCGTTAGAGCAGCAACATGGGGTGGAGAAGACACCACGTGCACCTTTTGCAGCTCCTCGCGCACATTACTGTGCACGAGCTCCGTCAGGTCTTTTACAGTCGTGACGTCAGGTGTTGGCAGGGCCGACGACACTGACGAAAGACTGCCAGGACGCTCATACTGGTATGAACGCTGCCTTAGCATTTTATCCATTGTCGTGGCTTCGCGGAGGAAATCCTCTACAGTGCTGGGAGGATTCCGCACTAGTCCCGCGAACAGCTGCTCTTTCACTCTACGCATTAGGAGGCGCACCTTCTTCTCTTCCGTCATTGAGGAGTCGGCTCGCCTGAACAGCCGCGACATGTCCTCAACGAACATGGCAACACTCTCGTTCGGACGCTGGTTTCGGGAAATGAGGAGCCATTCCGCTTGCTCTTTTCGGTCAGAGCTTCGGAAGGTATTTCGCAACTGGTTGCAAAACTCTGGCCAGGTTGTCATAGTGGCTTCAAGGTTTTCGAACCAAGTGCGTGCAGAGTCCTCGTTATAAAAGTAGACATACCGAAGCTTTCGCTTCTCGTTCCACTCGTTGACGCTGCCGCAACGGTTGTAGTCATCAA
>NW_023609962.1:0-18154 GCF_013339725.1 Rhipicephalus microplus
ACTTTGCTTAAATTTATGCCTCTGCAATGCAGTTACAAAACATTCTGCGATTCTTTGCATTGCATTTTTACAAAGAGTTTAAAGTAGAAATTTAACCCTTTAATGTCTGGATTATGAAACTGCCAAGAAAATAAAAATTGTTTTCATTTTTCAGGTTTATTAGCAACCATTAAATGATTCTGCAGTTAAATGATCTAAAATACAGTTTAATGCATACTTTATATGATGCGAATTCTCCTTGTGCCACAGAAGTAGCTTGTAGTGAAAAACACACTTCAGAAGACACATGTCTTATCACACGTCTTGACACATACACACCCAAAAACAAAATTATTGAAGATAGAACTTGTGTCAGCCAGGCGAGAAAAAAACAAAATGAGCGCTATTGCACCCGCTTTGCGCTCTCTGCCATTAATGACAAAACAGTTGCTTCTAGTATAAATACATTACACGAGACAGCGCTAGATTTTCATGCTGAAAGCTACGTTCCCCTGATTACTTGACAATGGGCATTAAAGGCGGCACGCATTCCGCGACTTGCTTGCTTGCAGTTTCTCGGTATGTCGCGAATTCGTGACGTTAGGCAGTAAAGGGTTAAGCACATTAATTTTTCAATGAAGAACCACTAGTTTAGTTGTGCATGCTTTGCAAATTACAAAGCTGCAAAGAGGAAAATATCAAGACCACATGTAGTGAATCAAATTTGCCATTTGTTGCCATGGCATAGTGCATGCAGGAAATGTGTTTAACTGCAGCAAGACTTGCACTTGCCAGTCCTCCATTGCCACTTTGTGCTTTCCCAACATGCATTGTGTAGAATAAACATATTTGTCTAAGTATTCACCGCTGGTTGTAAGCATTTCACATCATTTTTGCGGAAATACGGTTCTGAGCTTGTGAACTGAATGAGTGGAACTGGAAGACACAAGACAAAGGGGTGACAAACAAAGATGCTGGTATCTCTTTTGTGCTGTGTTTTTTGTTCCATTGGCCAAGTTTTAATAAAGGTATTTCAATCAGTCATGAATAAAGTTATTTCAATCAATTAGTCAAATTTGCATTAGCTGTGAAATGCCCAGCTCAGTTCAGTACTGGTGTCTTATTGTAGGACTATTTTTTACCTCCCTCTTTTCTTTGGTATTAAGCATTATTTTATTTACCTGTGTTGTACTGTATCTGGTGCATTGCTCAAACATTCCTTCCAGAGCTTAAAGAGAGCCTTAGTCGAATGGGTTCTGACTTGAAGCAACGTTTCATGGATTCAATACGGTACATGGAACTCGCTCAATGAATTTGCACGTGCTCATCGCTCCTCTCCGGCACAAATGGAGGAAGAGGTGAATCGTGTGCTACAAGAGGAAATAAGCCGTCAGACTGATGCAGCAGAGGTTGAGAGCACAGGCAAGCTTTTGTTTATCCGTTATTAGTACCTCAAGGGTCCCTAGGGACATTCATGAGGGTTGGGCAAAAAAAGCATGATAGGTGAAACAAAAAGAAAGCAAGCAGCATTAACAATAACAACAAATAAAAAACAGTAGTAGAATCATAATTACAAGATAAATATGCTTTTTACGGAGGTTTTAATTGGGCAAACTGAGATGACATGGGGATGTGGGCGGGAAAGTCGTTCCAGTTTGCACTGTCTGAAGGAAAAATAACTTCTGGAAGGTCTTTGTTTTTTGGGCGTACGGGGGAAAATGGCGCAATGTCTGTTTTCTTAGCTCTTTGCCTTCCGAAATAGCAATGCTATACAAAAAAGTGGTAATTTAAGGGGAACACTCAGTCTTCCAAGTGCTACCTTAAAAAAATCCATCTTTTTTTTTTTAAACAGCATTTTTTTAACACGCTGGCATAGCTGCAAATAGTGACAAAGTTTCTCACAGCTTGGATTGATATTTTGGCCATAGCAGCAATTATAACACTAAGATAGCCTACATTCCAACTGAAAAAAAAAAAAAGAAGCCCCAAAACTGGGCTTATTCGTGCCGTGCTGCTGCTGAATGATGTGTGCTACAGCAGAAGGCATGCAGGTTATAGTATCACTGATGGCCTTTAAACATCCTCTAAAAATTTTAACATCTCGTGTTTCATAAGATTTAAAATTGGCTTTATTTCTTTTCTAGATTTCTTGAACCTATAATAGTTACTTTCTGCGACCTTTCAAAAGCAATTTAAGAGTAATTGGCGCACCTAGACTTGTAAATCTTGTTGCAGTACTGAGTTACATGAATTCTGCCCACAGGGGTAAGGAGATTTTCGTATTTCAGTTGGAATGTTTTTATTCTTATTGGGGGACGCGACAATTTGAATGGTAAATTTGGTCAAAATTATCAATTTTGGATTGTTTTTTTTTTTTCACGATCCTTGGACCTTCTTTTACGTTGTGGTGAAATATAACAAACTACACAGCACTTTACTAGTGTGTTGTCATCGAAAACCGTGAAAAAGTTGGTCTTCAGTAGGTGCCGCCGCTTCGCGGCTCTCACTCGACGGAGCACCGCCATCTTTGTACCATTGTGAAGAGGAGAGATCGGAGCTGAGGATAGCCGCAGTGCTGTATTTCTCCAACAAAAAATAAAAACAGAATAAGCTAGCGAAAAAGAGCAAAAGTGGCATCACAATTTGCATGCCCCTATTGGGTGTCTAATATTTGAATGGCTTTCGCGGGCATTCGTGCTGGAGGGAGCTGCTCCTGGCTGCTGCACATTTTGTTCATTCCTGTGTTGATCGCCACAACGACATGCATGTTCTGCGATAAGCCCCAAAGGAGCGAGGTACTGAATGGTCTGTGTGCACAGGAAATGGCAAACGCCATGGAGTAAAGGGGGAAAACTGGACACGGAAATAAACGCTGCTTACCTCGCCGACCAAACTGCCGATGCACGTGAGAGATAGGGACAGCTCCCCAGTGACAGTGCGTCCGTATGTGCTGATGACCTGACCGCGAGCAGTGTTGACAGTGCGTGCTGCATCGATGATGCGACCAGCGCTTGCGACGTGTTCACATGTAGTGTCGACGCCTCCATGTGCGGTGTTGAGTCCACGTGCTGTGTTGATCAGTCCGCATGCCGAGTTTACGGGTCTGTGTGTGATGTTGACGCATCTATGAGCAGTGGTGACCGCACTTCTGCGAGCAACAGCAATGTGGCATCGGCAACTGTAGATGTTCGTGCGTCGAGTATTTAGCAGTAAATTTGGGCTCTAGCTCTCACTAATGAAGAGATTGTGTGATTCAATACATTCAAAGCGGACGCTTTGAATGCATTGTCTGCAACCCCGTCCACAAAAAGAAAATTTGAATTTCTGAAAGATTGCGAAAGTGATGAAGGTATTGTTCCTGAGGCATCATTTTTTGTAGCACACAGAGTGATGATGAATAAGCTGCTTTCCGGACACCACTGTAGAAGGGCACCAATTCGTTTTAAAACTGGCTTTCTCTTTGGTTTGCAACATAAATATATTTTGGGACTGTGATAGCCGCACTTATACTGTCCTCAGCGAGGATAAGGGTATGGCTTCATACCCATACACAAGCAGGAATGAGTGATCCATGTAAAAAAAAATGGGTGTAGCTTTATGAAACCTAGTTGAAAAAAAAAAAAAGCAAGGACCAAGAGTTCAGCATGAGTGGAAGAGGCTGTCTCACACATGGCTTAATTAAAAAGCTGATTAACTATTATGAATGGCCATAAAAAGTAATCCCAATGATGTGCCTGCCATGGAAAAGGCCATCATGGCTACTTTTCATCACGTCACATCAACTGATAACGAGCCACGCCATGAGCAGTGCCCTACTGGTGTGAACTCATGGTGCAAGCTTAATGCTTCGGCAGCCTTGGGGAATCAGCGCCTGCACAAGCTGCAGCTTCTTGCCTATACTTGCGCCTTTCTGCAAGGGAACTTCTGGAAAGATGCCAGCAAGGCAGAACCTAGGATGCCATTGAGTCTCTCAACAATGTCATTTGGTCACTCCAGTCAAAAACGCAGTTTGCCTCTCGTCTAAGCATTGAGAATGCTGCAGTTTGCCTTTTTAATTCTGGCGTCGCAAAGCACTACAAGAATTACACCGCAACTTGGGTACTGTCTAGAATTGTGCACCTTGCGGCGGGCTGCTAAAAAATGCGCATTAAAAAGTCAACCAAAGCAACAAAACTGCTCCAAACAAGTGAAAACTGAATTGAAATAAGAAAATGCATCAACAGAGAAAGGGCTACATCTCAGGCAAGTTTTAGGTGCTCAAGAGTTAAAATTGGCCACTTTCATGAAATAACACTTGGAGCGTCATTTTTTTTTCAGCTTTCATTTTTTGTGTAGTTGCTGTCAGTCATCCTAGTGTTACTTTATACTGATGAATCTAGAATTATCCTGTTTTTTGCACTAAGATCCTGAAACATTGGTGAGCACTGCAACACTATTCAATGTTTTCTGCACATCATAAAAAATGTTATAATTGTATTTTCACAAGAGATGTTGAAAAGAAAATATCATTAGGAGAGTTTAGAATTTTTTTGGTGCTGGTTTAGACCTTAAAAGACAAATGAATAGCATTAAAGTGCATAGTAAGCCTTGCTGAATATGCTTAAGCAAATGTGCTACCCAAATTATATCTAATTAACCAATTAATTCGGGGACGAATGTAAAGATTTATTAAATGTCATAACTGAAAACTATGAAACCTATCTTTAATTTGATTTTATTAATGATATCAGCATAATAAATAACATCAATGTGCCAAATTTCAATTTATTTCAATAAATAACAAGAGTAGTTTTATTTGCCATGTCCCTCATTAAATTTATGAAACAACTATTTAGCCACATTTTTGACAGAAATGTTTGATATGCTGTACTATTGGTAATAGTTGTCATATCAAAAAGTCACAGCTTTGCCGCAAAGGCGCAGCAATGAACGTGGTAGGAACAGATTGGAAGGCCACACGCAGAATGGCAAGCAGAGCGAAACGTGCCCTGCATGGATTCGGCCTGGAAGAGACACTCATCGGTGTACCGTCCAAACGCGCTTCGCGTCCAGGAGAAACGCAAGAGGCACAAATGCACATACCATGGGATATAAAAGAAGTGTTGCGTGTGCTCTGGGGCAATGGACAACTGGGGCAAGGCTGGGGGCTCTCTAAACTTCACCTGGTCTTGTTCCCTCTGATGTAAAGGCGCGCCTGCATGGCTACTTTGGTCACAGCTGTGAATATGTAAATAAATCGCGTGTTTTACGTAAGAAGCGTCGCAATAGTTTTTCTCCGGCGCCTGGGTGATAGCTTGTGCCCCTCGTTAACATCAAGAAGAAAGTACCGCCATTCGTGTGAAGCTTAATTTCCAGCAAAAAAAAACTACCTTTAGGAAAGTGCCTTTTGCTTCATTTAGCAGTTTGCTATCTTCCTACAGAGATCAAGAAACCACTCCAATGTCGTCGTCTGCACGTAGGAGCTGTGACAACGCGCGGTCGGGAAGATGTCGTCTGCTCTCGACAAGCCAGCCGCGCATCGGCGTGTTCACAAGGAGCGACCGCTAGAGGCACTCGCCTCCGTACCGGAGGGGGAGGGTAAAATCAGAGGGTAGTTCAGCGCAGTCGCTGCTCACGTTTCCAGGCATAGCCAAACTCATGATGTGCTCGCGGCTGTTTCGCTCGCTTTGCGTAATTCAAATTTCGTATAGCGGAACGTGAATGGATGACCAAGGTATGGGACTGATGCAGACATGATAAACATGATACGCGTGTCATGTAGCAACATGACTACATGCCATGCTCATGATGCGCTCGATGCCGTTACGGTGGCTCACATGTACTAAATTCGGTATTACGGAACGTGAATGGACGACATCAGAAACTGACACGTCTAAACATGATGATGATGACATGCTTGTCATGCAACAGCAAGACTACGTCCTGCACTCATGCTGCGCTCGCGGCCGTTTCGCCGCCCTAACTATGCCAAAATTTGGTGTTACGTCACGTGAATGGATGGCGAAGGTATGTGACAGGTGCAAACACGATAGTCATGACATGCGTGTCATTTGAGAACATTAATACACGCCACACTCAAGGCGCCAATACACTTCGACGTAACCCGGCGCGCGTGCGCGCCAGCGTTCGTTTTATCGCGGCACGCCGGCGATGCCATGCAAGGCACCGATATCCCCCTAGTAGAGATCGGTGGATCTGCCCACTGACCTCCATTGTGAATCTGCCTGCCATATAGACGAAGGCGTGCACCGCGCTGCGTTGCTTTGACGCATGCGCGTTTGAGCGCACACGACGTCCCTCCGTCACGAAGACAGGCAGACGTGGTGCTGTGTCAGTAACGTCGTCGGCGCAAAATGCAGGGTGTCGCATTTCGCGTCGGTTGCTACCGGGCTGCTCCGATGGACGCCGGTCGCGCTAGTCGCACCTGGTGTCAGACTATGGAGTGCTCAAGTTTTGCTAGCGTGGCGTCGCTGCGCCCAGCCAGCGCGTGCGTCAACGTTTCGTCGGAGTATATTGGGCCTTGCATGACGCGCTCGCAGCAGTTTCGCTAGCTCTACATCTACAAATTTGGTGTTACGTGACGTCAACAGATGACGAAGGTATATGACTGGTGCAAGAATGATAATCATGACACGCATCATGTAAGAACATGAAAAACATACCACGCTCATGACGCGCTCACGGCCGTTTCACTAGTGTGGGCATTTAGTATACCAATCTTCTTCATCTGTACATTATCATCATTATCATGTATTGCTCATACATCCTCGTCGTTGTCACGTATCATCATCATCTTGGTTCGTGCATCTCCGCTGTCGGCTGCCGGTTCCTCGGGACTAATAAAGGTCTTCCAAACCAAGACTTCATACGTGGTGGAGCGTGCTGTTAGATCCCTCGTCATCCTCTTGACCACTCTACCCCCTGGAGCTACGTTCAGGTCGCCGCTTGGGCCAGGTGTCCGAAAATATGTCGCACCAAGAAGAGGTCGGTGCTGCAACCGTTCCCACTCCGCCACCGCGTGCCGCGCCTTTTCACGTCATTAAAAGCCTCCAGCGTGAGCCCCATTCCTTCGCCGGTGTGTGCGGAGAAAATGTGGAGGAATGGCTGGACGATGTCGAACGTGTCGGCGCTGCTAACCGGTGGGATAACACCTACAAACTCTCTTACGTGTCATTCTACCTCACGGGTGTCGCGAAGACGTGGTTCCTCAACCACTTCATCGACTTCCCCGACTGGTCAGCTTTCAAAGATCAGCTTCGCCATGTCTTTGGCACACCGACTGTTCGTTCGGCTCTCGCAAAGAAAGCTCTCGTGGCTCGGAAACAGCACATCGGGGAGTCGTATACATCCTACATCGAGGATGTCCTTTCACTTTGCTGCCGGGTTGAAACCCCAATGACAGAGTCAGACAAGGTACGCCAGCTTCTTAAGGGGATTGCACCCGTCGCATTCAATGCCCTTGCAATCCAGAATCCAGCTACTGTTGCTGACGTTGCGACAACCTGTCAGCGCCTCGAAAAACTCGAGTCTATGCGCCTACAACCGGACAGTGACGCGGCCCGTATTATGGCAGATCCAAACCTGCGAGACACAATAATGGTGATTATACGCGAAGAATTAGAATCAATAGGATTCACACTACCTTCAGTGTGTCCCATGCAGCCTTCTTCAATGTCATTGCGTGATGTCATCAGGGAGGAGCTCACGTCCATGACCCACAAGGCCAACCTGCAGCCCACTGTCGCTCGTACTCTCCCATCGTTCTCGCATGCCGTCGCTGCACCATCAGGCACCGTCAGCTCGACGTCGCCGCCACCAACGTACGCGTCGGTTGCTGCCGCACCTACCAGAAAATTTCCCACGAGCTTTCCATCACCACCGTCTGAGCCATCATCTGTCCCTCTCACTGCTCTCTCTCCCGGTGCATCTAACACAAGCTACTACCCTACTTATCGATCGACTCGCCCTACGTGCTATTATTGCGGCTATCGTGGTCACATTTCACGCTTTTGCCGCAAGCGCCAGCAAGATGAGCGTCGAGGGTACGACATGCGCTAACGAGACTATACCGCAAGAGCCTTGTACCAGGGCCGTCGTTATTCGTCACCGCCGCGTCGGTCTCCATTTCCGCCAGCATCCGGTGAACTGCGCAGTAGTCATCGATCAACCAGACGCCGTTCACTATCGCCCTACCGTCGCTCCTCTTCTCCTCTTCAGCCTGCTTCCCTCGCTTCTGATCGGCGTCCGGAAAACTAAGCGATGCAGTTTTTGGAGGACAAACTGCATTCCAACACAGTACTCCAATTCCTCCAGCGCGCCCTTACAATATGATTGCAGTCTCAGTTGAGGGAGTGGACGTTGATGCTTTGGTGGACACTGGGGCTGGGTTTTCTATTACTCGTCCTGATTTGTGTACCCGTCTTCGAAAAGTCACGACGCCTTATGATGGACCAACACTGGTTACAGCCCAGGGAACAATGATTCGCCCGTCCACTCTCTGTACTGCACGTGTGCTAATCGACGACATTCTTCATCATTACAATTCGCTGTGCTATCCCCGTGCTCCCACGAACTCATTTTAGGCTGGGACTTTCTTTCATCTCCTTCCGCGGCCATTTGTTGTGCACAACGTGTGGTCCATCTTACTGACACAGACCACTTGCTTAGTGACGAAACCTACATGCCACTTCGACTCGTCGCTGCTGTAGACATCGAGTTACCCCGAAATTAACATCAATTAGTCACTGTTTTGTCCAACGACGTTGACTCTGGTGACATTTTGGTCACTCCATCGCCCCATTGCCTTAATAAAGGCATAGCTCTCGCATCAGGTGTGACTCGCTTCAACAATGGATCAGCTGTCCTCGCTGCTACGAACACCACACCAGATAAAATTTTACTGCCGTGGGGCACTACTGTCGCCTGCGTTGCCGTTGCCGATCTGCAGCCTGTGTGCATCGTGCCTCTTACCTCTGCCTCCCCTAAAGGCCATCTTGGAGATCATGCTGCTTCCTCGGCATTTACAGCAGCCATCAACAAGGACTTGACAGACTCACAGAAGCAGCAGCTGCTTGATTTGTTGCAAAAGCATGCAAACTCTTTTGACGTTCATTCATCCAGCCTGGGTCAGACAACTGCTACAGCACATCGTATTCAGACCGACAGAACATTCATTGTGCATCGTCGTCCGTACCGCGTCTCCCTAGCCGAAAGGAAAATCATTGAGGAAAACGTAGATGATATGCTGCAACGGGAGATAATCCGACCCTCAAGCAGTCCTTGGTCGTCTCCAGTGGTTCTGGTGCGTAACAAAGACGGTTCCGTACGATTCTGCGTCGATTACCGAGCACACAATAGGATCACTAGGAAGGACGTATACCCCATGCCACGTATCGACGACGCCCTCGATTCCTTACTAGGTGCTGAATTCTTTTCAAGCCTTGCGTTCCGGCTATTGGCAAATCCCTATGCACGAAGATGACAAAAAACGGCGTTTGCAACCCCGGACGGCCTATACGAATTCAATGTTATGCAGTTTGGTCTATGCAATGCGCCCGCAACTTTTGAGCGCTTGATTGACACCGTGCTGCGTGACCTGAAATGGAAGACTGGCCTATGTTACCTCGATGACATTGTTGTATTTTCGTCGACGTTTCCTCATCTGCAACGCTTGGACGAGATCCTGACTTGCCTTGCGGGCGCTGGTCTTCAAATTAACACCAAGAAGTGCCATTTCGCCAGCAGATCTATCAAGGTCCTCGGTCATGTTGTGAGCAAGGACGGAATTCGTTCAGGCCCTGAGAAAACTGCTGCGGTGCTTCGCTTCTCTCGCCCTGAGAAGCCGAAAGATTTGCGAAGTTTCCTTGGTCTCGCCTCTTACTTTCGGCGATTCATACAAAACTTTGCCTCCATAGCCGCACCACTCCATAAGCTACTTGCTTCTGGTACGCCCTTTCAATGGTCTCAGGAATGTGAATCGGCTTTCGACAGGTTGAAGAGTGCCCTCACGACCGATCCTGTACTTTCTCATTTTCACGATGGTGCACCGACCTTCCTCCATACGGACGCTAGCGGCCACGGTTTAGGAGCCGTCCTCCTCCAGTGCGACAACTCTTCACGAGAGCGAGCCGTTGCGTACGCCAGCCGCGTCCTCTCCGCAGCCGAGAGGAACTACACGATCACCGAGAAGGAGTGCCTCGCCGTCGTTTGGTCAGTGCAGAAATTTTATCCCTATCTTAACGGCCACCATTTCATTATTGTGACCGACCACCACGCTTTATGCTGGCTTTAGACACTCAAGAACTTGTCGGGACGCCTCGGCCGCTAGATTCTAACGCCTACAAGAGTATAATTTTTCCATCGTATACAAGTGTGGCAGGAAGCATAGTGACGCCGACGCTCTTTCTCGCTGCCCACTACCAGCGACTCCACTCGGGGTTTCCACAATCAATTTGCACAACACGCCCTCGGAGTCCACGTCTACGGCGGTTTCCTCTCTCGCCTCTATGGACCCGCTACCTTCGGAAGACCCGCACGATTTTTCTTCTCGACAGCTGGCAGGCCCATACTGTCGACGTATTGTAGGCTACCTCACTGGCAGTTCCCGTCCACCTAATGCGAGGCTCCGTCGCCAACTCTCGCAGTTTAAGCTGGACAACTCGGTGCTGTACCGCAAAAATTACCATCCTGACGGTCAGCGCTGGGTTCCCGTTCTACCCCGATCGCTTCGGTCCGAAGTCCTCAGAGCACTTCATGACCATCCGACGGCTTGTCACCTTGGTTACCACAAAACCTACGATTGCCTTCGAAGTCGGTTTTATTGTCCAGGTATTACCACTAGTGTAGCTCGGTACGTTGGGTCCTGCACTACCTGCCAATGTAGAAAACTACCCACATCTGCTCCAGCCGGTACACTACAGCCTCTTCCACGCCCAGGAACACCATTCGAAGTTGTAGACATCGATCTTTATGGCCCCCTTCCAGTCAGTGCTGCTGGAAACCAATGGATAGTAACAGCCGTTGACCATTTGACGCGCTACGCCGAGACGGCATCTGTCACTACCGGTTCAGCTTCTGAAATTGCCGACTTCATCCTCCGAGCCATTATACTGCGTCATGGTGCTCCACGTGTATTGCTCAGCGACCGTGGAAGGGCCTTCCTTTCACAACTAGTGAACGAACTTCTTCGCGCCTCTGGCACAACTCACAAGACTGCCTCTAGTTATCATCCCCAAACTAACGGCCTCACTGAGCGATTCCACCGCACTCATGCTGACATGATCGCCGCCTACATTCAACCAGACCACAAGAACTGGGATGTAGTTCTACCATTCGTCACTTTCGCCCACAATACGGCTATTTAGCGGACAACCGGCTACTCACCATTTTACCTAGTTTATGGACGCTCCCCTACTTCTTTGCTGGACATCTCTTTCTTTACCTGCCATGCGGATTCATCTCCATCCTTTTCAGAGGAATACGTTTTGCGGCTCGCAGAGAGCCGCCAACGTGCTCGTATAAACACTGAAGCCCGACAGCAAGACAGAAAGCTGGTTTATGATGAATCGGATTGTGCTGTATCCTTTCAACCTGGAGACGAAGTGCTTCTTTTGACGCTTACTCGCACACCTGGTTTTTGCGTCTCTCATAATCATATGTGGTTTTGGGACGTTAAACCCCACATATCAATCAAATCGCACACCTGGTTTGTGCGACAAGTTCCAGCCACGATTTATCGGGCCGTACACACTTCTTGAAGAAACTTCACCAGTAAATTATCGCGTGAAGCCACTTGTAGCCCCAGCAAATCGCCGTTATCGAACTACTGAAGTCGTCCATGTCTCCCGTATGAAGCCCTTCATGCGACGTTCTTTGTCCCCTTGACTTGCCGCGGCCAGGCTGGCCGCTCTCACGTGGGGTGAATCAGTGTGGGCATTTAGTATACTAATCCTCCTCATCTGTACATTATCATCATTATCATGTATTGATCATGCATCCTCATCGTTGGGACGTATCATCATCATCTTGGTTCGTGCATCTCCGCTACGGCTGCCGGTTCCTCGGTCCTAATAAAGGTCTTCGAAACCAAGACTTCATACTAGCTCCACATGTACCAAGTTTTGGTATCACGGGACGTGAGTAGACGACGAAGGTAAATAACACGTCCAAACCTGATAGTCATAACATGCGTTTCATAAAAAACATGACTACAAGCTACGCTCATAGCGTTCTCGCGGCCGTTTCACTAGTTCTACATATACCAAATTTAGTATTACGTGACGTGAATGGACAACGAATGTAAATCACAAGTCCAAACATGATACTCATGATATTGAAGTCATGTAAAACATGACTAAGTGCTACGCTCATGACACGCTCGCGGTCGTTCGCTAGCTCCATGTATACCAATGTTGTTGTGAGGTGACGTTATAGATTAGGGTAAATGAAACGTCCAAACATGATAATCATGACATGGAAGTCTTGTATGACATAACTTATTTCCGCCTCTTAACGTTGTTTTTTATTTTAAAGTGACCTATAACCTATCCTCATTCGTGCTTCGCATATCATCGATACCCACTGTACGAGGGATCTGCCAATTTTTTGAACGTGGTGGCACCTGCCTTGCTACTGCGGAGTAGACGCCCTTTCGCTACGAGAGCGCTTGCTGGGCAGGCAGCACGCTGGGAGCATTCGCGCCAACCGTCTAACTCATCCTGAAATTATCTTCACATGTGTAATGTGAGCAATGTGCAGTGCCAGGCGCAACGCGTACATGTAATCATGCTTTGATCAAGTCACTTGGCGTCGCAGTGACCAGATGTTAACTTTGTGTGCAGCGCCCCTTAGTATGTATATTCTTAAGCGTATAAAAATTCGCAGATCCCACGTACAGTGGGAATCGATCTTATGCGAAGCACAAATGAGAAATGTTGACATGTCAGTTTAAAATCAGCACAACATTACGAGGTGATAGTAAATTATGCCGTAAGTCATTCCATGTCATGATTATTACAATTCGATGTGTCGTCTGCCTTCACCATCTATTCACGTCACGTGATACCAAATTTAGTACATGTGGAGCTAGCGAAACGGCCGCGAGCACGCTATGAGCGTGGCGTGTTGTCATGTTCTTACATGACAAGACATGCTGGTTGTTTAGCTAGCTTCACTTATACCAAATTTGGTATTACACGAAGTGAATGGATGACGAAGTTTTAATACTGGTGCAAACATAATAAACATGAGATGTGTGTCATGTAACATGACTACATGCTACGCTCATGATGCACTCGCGGCCAGTTTGCCAGCTTCACGCTTGCCATATTTGGTATTACGTGACGCCAATGGATGACGAAGGTATGTGACTGGTGCAAACATGATAATCATGAGTTGCGTGTCATGTGTGAACATGACTACATGTCACAGTCAAAGCGCCAACACATTTCGACCTGACGTGGTGCGCGTGCTCGTCGGCGTTCGTTTCGTCGCGTCACGCCGGCGTCGCCACGCCAGGCGCCGATCCTTCCATATACTCGCAGGCGCGCGCCGCGCTGCGTTGCTTTGACATATGCGCGTTTCAGCGCGTCCAGCATCCCTCCGTCACGAAAAGAGGGTGAGGCAGTGTTGTCTGGGTAACACCACGGTGCGAAATGCGACATGCTGCATTTCGCACCTGTTCTTGACGGGCCGCGCCAGGCGTCAGACTACAGAGTGCTTGTGTTTCGCTAACGTTGCAACTCCGTGCCAAGCGTGCGCAAGCGTGAACGCTACATTGGAGTATATTGGGCCCTTTATGATGCCCTCGCAGCCGTCTTGCCAGCTCCGCATAAACCAAATTCGGTGTTACATGACGTCAATAGATGAATAAATATATGACTGGTGCGAACATGATAATCCTGACGCGCTTGTAATGTAGGAACATGACAACATAACACGCTCATGGAGTGCTCGCAGCCGTTTCCCTAGCTCCACATATACGAAATTTGTTATCACGAGACGTGAATAGATGACGAAGGTAAACGACACATCCAACCATGATAATTGTGACACGGAAGTATTGTGCAGCATCATTTACTTCCACCTCGTAACGTTGGACTGATTTTAAAAATGACATATTAACATTCTTCATTCGTGCTTCGCATATCATCGATTCCCGCTGTACGTGGGATCTGCCAATATTTTTCAGCATGCCGTTGAACAAAACCACCACTAGAGCTGCAGTACCATGAAATGTAAATCAAGGCATTCATGACATGCATGTCATGATTTTTGTGTTTTGACTAGTTAAATATGTTCTTCATACAGTCATGTTATGCCATACCAAGTTTGGTATCAATACCAATAATAAATACCATCAATACCAGCTACCATAATACCATAATACCATCAATACCAGCTAAAGGTCATGTGCAGATAGATAGATAGATAGATAGATAGATAGATAGATAGATAGATAGATAGATAGATAGATAGATAGACAGACAGACAGACAGACAGATAGATAGATAGATAGATAGATAGATAGATAGATAGATAGATAGATAGATAGATAGATAGATAGATAGATAGATAGATAGATAGATAGATAGATAGATACGCTCAAATTTGCCGAAGTTCGCCAAGAAATGCTTCGCATTTAAAATGTGATTGCTAGTGAGGACCACCGTTTTTTCTTGGCTCATTGCTTAGCTCCGAGTAAGTTTTACACTTCAAATAACATCACTCTAACGTTAATAAGCGGCTGCTATGCTGTGGCTCTGCTTTCTATTAACTTGCGTGATAGTGCCCGAAGTGTGAGTGCGATGGTCTTTCCTTACTCAGCGCATGGTGGTGCAAGCTTCGCCGTCTTGGGTATGCGAAATGTGCAGGGAGCATACACAGTGATTGTTATCCAGTGGAAGTAACAACACACGTTGACGCTTACGACGTGGGACGGCGATGTCGCTGATGGCCAATTTCACCATTTGGTGAGGCATCTAAATCCTTAATAATGTATGAGGAGGTTCACATTGTTCCCAGTTGATACGTTCAAACCGGTGTGGTTGTTTCGTGAAGTGGTTAGACGCACCAATCATATTTTGGAAGTGCCCCATGTGGACCTATCTCACGTACGAACTATATCACTGAAAAAATGAGCTGGCGTATGAATGAACTAGCGTTCCAATGTACATGATTACTTCGCTACAGATCCACACGAGGTTATGAACCGTCACACGTAAAATCAAACAAAGTATCATGTGAAATTGCACGTGTGCGGGAGGTTCCTAAATGATGGACGCACCCAATGACTTGAAGGCATGCACGCTTTGCATGGCTGACCTCGATTCGCGAGTCGCCCGTCTGATTTGTCCGCGTAAAATAGCTACGGGGAGCAATTTATTCTGATATATACGAGAAACCGACAAGAACCAACAGGCACTACCAATCTGAATGTGAGTTGCTTCACTACAGTTTTTTTTTTTGTATTCAGAACAGCAGGGCAAAATCTTTGAAATTTCGCAATCAGAATCTTGAGCGTCTTTCCACGTACATGCAACGCACACATACCAGTACGCGATCTCAAACAGGTCGGCGCAGAACATGTAAACGTGTGTTGTTGACAAAAAAAGACAAACAACCGCCGCCGAAGCGTTAACTATGAGATTTTTCCCTACCATCCACACTGTTCAAGGCGTCAAACACATGCCACCAGACGTTGTACACGTGGTTCGGATAGAGCCCTATTTGTCCGAATGAACTCGTGGGCTACCAATGACTGCAATACCTGCCGTCATGGCGAATGACGCATCAGGACGATGCTTTCTTGGAAGGGAGGCTCATGTCACGATTAATAGTCCACAGCACAATGGAGGAGGAAGTGTTATTTCCCATGACTGGCCATAACTGACATGACTGGCTAGATATGTTGCATTACAGATAATTTAAAGTACCTTTTGCAGAATACTTTATGGAATAAAACACGATTAGGTTAGGGTGTTGGATGATTTAGAAACATCGTATTTGACTAAAATATCCCTAGTGGCCTCTGGTGTTGGAATCTTTTCTGCGTGTGCAAGAACGAACCAAAAGAAGCGCCGTGAAAATTTTGAGTGGCGTAATTTATATAGTTGAACTGTCATGACGCAGGAGAAAGCCAGAAATAAAATATTCTGTCTTGGAAACACTAACATTTCTGCTTTTGACAACCTCCCTATTGATGTAAAAGCTCACGTTTTTCTATCAAGGCGTCTAGTATGAACTGCTGCTATCGTTCCTTGAAAGTTATTCCTAAATAATACCTTCACTTGACAACAAATGTTAACAATATTGATCTCGTCTGACGGTAATGTGTGCCTTCTAGCTTGCTTTTGGAGATAACCAAAAATATTTGTGTGTTCCGTGAGCCCACTATCTCCACAAGTAGGGCTATTCCGAAAATCGAATAATAATATGTACCTACGACGCGAAATAAAAAGCAAAAAAAACTACAGCACAGTGCAAGCACCTAGCGAAGTATCATTTCAGGAATATCTAGTTGCTAATATTAGATAGTAGCAGTCAATTGTGGGCCAAGAGTTTAAAAACACTCAATTGTACAATCTCATTACGTTAATGAACATTAACGTGCTTTTTCCTGGTATGGTGAACAGAAACAAATTTCGTAATTCATACAGCAAAAGGGGCAAATTAAAGGATTGTTCCTCTTTGCTAGATGAAATAATAATGAGAACTTATAACAATCTCATGAAAAGTACAGGGGATATATCTTGAAGGATTTGTAATTCATATCATATTTACGGGACATAACATGAAGCACATTTTCGTTGGCATTATTTTCTGTTAGTTCTCACTCGTCATGTGACATGCATACTTGGCAGTGAACAGCTACTGATAATGTGAATGAGTGTACTTTGTACGTTTATATTTCGAAGGTGATGCACATACATAAAATGTCTGTTGGCAGGTTGGCACAGTTTTATTTGCTGTAGAAAAAGCCTACGGTTTTTGAAAATGGGTCTTCTACCACTTCTACTTAATCAATTGAAGTGCAGAATCAAACACGCAAAGATGTATTAACCAAGTCCTTAAAATAAGTTTCTTTTGGTCGTGTAGGATTACCATATTGTCAAATGATTAAAGTAGCGAAACGAAAGCTCCATTGACGCAACCACCATAATGCGTAGACTGACGTCACTTTTAACCCTTATTGTCGGCTGTCTTGTGAAGATGCGAGGAACTATTCCACTCATGATAAGAAGTGGGATCATCGCATTCGGCAAATGCTGTGCGAAAATGCAATCTGAAGATGCACAACTGAGCCATTTTTTTTCTCTCTCTGCAGAAAATGGAGAAGTGTGTTGCCCTTGTCCGGATTCCGCCGGTCATAAAACTGCAAAAACGAGAAGTTTCCAAGTTTCGATGCTTCTGAATATTGGAGAGGATGGTCCGGACGAAAAATTCATTCATGCTTATGAAGCCGACAAATATTGCCTTCGTGTTAAAATATATATGGCCTGCATTTTCCACTCGCATGCATTATATGCATCGCTTATGGGATAGCGAAAATCGAATACCGAGTCATATCAAGGGCACAAAACATAAATATGGAATATCTGTTATAAACCTATTTATCCCTATAGGCTGGAATATTTATAACTCTGTGCGCCTTCAGCTCTCTGGCGTCAGCCATTGGGCATATTAATTATTTGTGTCGCATGACCTAGTATTTCATATGTCCTAGTTATTTTGCGAGTTTTGCGTCACAAAGAGTTGTAACAATCGTAGCAAAGCCTTCGAACTCTTACATGGGTCGAACTCTTGAGTACCTTCAAGTGCGGCTTCCCAACAAGAGCGCCGCTCGCGCTGAGAGCCCATCCGTTGAGCGATTGAGCAGGAAATAGCGGAGGTCATTTCTGCTTACCACTCTCAACAACCTACGGCTTCTGCGCCCCTGAGTTACGCCCAAGTGGTCGCCAGACTGCCTCAAGTCGTTCCAGCACCCACCCATCTGACTTACGCTGAAGCTGCCGCTCAACCTCCATCCTTTGCAGCGGGTATGCCAGCTATGTATGTTCACGCAAGTCCAAGGAGGTTTATTTATTTATTCTCCACCCCATTTTATTCTTCTAGTTACTTAAAATTAGTGGTTTGGCTCCGCGGTTATACCTGCCTTTAGTAGACATAGTCTTTTACA
>NW_023609963.1:0-15124 GCF_013339725.1 Rhipicephalus microplus
GCGCTTTACTTTCCTCTACATCGCTCTTAGAGCGACGCTGTCGTCAGTGCAGCAATGCCCTGTACTCCCTTTTGACGGTGACCTTTTTATACGGCACAAATGGTCCTTTATTGCATTATTGAGCACGCCTTGCGATAAGCGCTACATACAAGCCTTTTCGTCTGTCTATCAACTACTGTGGGCACATTATGAAAGGAAAATTGCTGTAAAGAATTTCCCTAAAACTTTCCCAGTGTATTTTGTTTAGCATGAAGTTCTGATATACCCAAATAAATATTAATGTTTCAATAATCTTTTTTGAATAAACCCACTGGGTTAAAGGCCATAAGGAACGAAGTGGTTACACTGAAACGAAAAAAAATATAGAAAACCGAATAGGACGTTTTCTTACATAGGCAGGGAATTATACAGCTTTTACTACACAAACGAAGGCAGATAACATGCTCACAAACGATTAAAAACAATAAAAATGTGCACTAAGGTTACAGAATATGTTCGTAGGGAACAGATAAAGTCCTCAGTAACTCATTTCACTCGTGATGCACAAGCATAACAAACAAAAAAAGGAGGAGCCATTTATACAACAATACTGACAACTATTATAAACAAATGATCATCATGAATGGCTATGAAGTCATAACGAACGTGGTTTCATTCAGAGGAAGATCATATAATAAATAACTGATAGGTTTTTCTGCGACACGTTTTAACGCCAACGCTGTAGCGATGGTATCTGTATTGTGGCAGAGAAATGAGTTCGTGTCGGAGAATTGCATATATTGGAATATTTTGTGAAAAAGAACCAGACGCATTCACTGACGACAAGATAGAGACTTGAGTGAAAGACAACCTCCCCAAAAATTGTACGCACGTGACTGGTCGTTTCAGTGAGGAAGACATTTCTATAAATTTTACAGAAAAGCTCACCAGAGAAAAGATTACTGCTTAGTCAAGCTACCACATTAGGCTCGTCCCTCGCGAATTTTCAGAACAGTAAAGCAGAAGCACGGGGGATACATCAGAAGTTTCTGCAACAGAACAAAGAAGCGTGGCATTATTTTGTGACAGTTTTATTTATCTAAGGCTGAACAATAATAGAAAAAAGAGCGCTCAAATACCAACTAACTTCACAAAAACGCAAAACCATTTCGAGGAAATTGCTAGTATATGTTGCCACTAAATTTAACGAACAGCCCTCTTTCAACATCGCAATTTTCGTTACCACATAATTAGTTCTCGCTATAATCTTTTTGCTGAAAATAGTGTCATAAGCCAAAGATAGGACGCGCGTTGTTACAACTAAAAAAATAATCAGCCTCCTTGTTCGAGCACGAGAATTTCACTTCCAGGAGTGATCAAATTTCAGGAAAGAACTCCTTGTGTCACACGTTAATTAAAAGCTTATATGAGCAAAGGAACTGTGGCTGTTATGATTCTCACGGGAATTTCAAATGCGTTTATTTGTCTTTGTAAAAACGTCAGTTTTGAACTTTTCCCACACTCTTACTGCAAAACTTTAATTAGGTCCTGCTCCAGTATAAATAAGCTTTAATGTCGAAGTGGGCCCACTGCTGCTCCTGCTGGGACCACTTCAGGGGTGAAATGCAGAACTGTGGCTTTTGCCCTTATTTCGAGTACGTGAACTGCTTAGCTCTATTTGAAAAGAAACTCATGGCATCCATGGAAGCTACGAAGTGTACGAGGTTCAGTTGCCTGGCAGGGGATTTGAGTGTCTGGCTCTTTTGCTTATTTGCTGGATTGTGGTTGTAAATACTTTTCATAGTGCAAGTTTAAATTGTGATTTCTGTAATTTTCACGCAGTATATTTTGTTACTGGGCTTGTTTTAATTCTCAAACAATTGAGATTTGTTCTTAGGCCACCTCTATTTTTTGTCCAGGAATGAGTGGTTTCTACAGTCGTTTTTTGAGACGTGACACACCTGCTCACAATACCGCTCATGAAGGCACTTGTACGCCACAAGTTTTTCAACCATGGCCACTCGTCTGTTTTCTGTGAACGTCTAAAGTCTCTACATTCTCGGTGAAGTGCAGACAGGTGGTCTACCGTTCGCACTACGAAATCCTACTGACTAGAAGGAGGTTCTCAATCAAATATTCTGAATCAACAGTATGTACAATTTTTCAATTGCTTTATTAGGCCTTTTCAACAAAATAACCACGAAGGGGGCAAGAAGAGAGTGTGTCCGTCAACTTTTTCGTGAGGCGCTTCGGTCAGGTACAGCAATGTATTTCAAATTAAATTTGTAATTTAAAAAAATATCCTGTGTTTGCGAACGTTATTCGATATGTTCTATTTTTTCACTTCTATTGAAATTGTTTAGTTTATATAGATATATGATGAAAAAGTGTATGCATGCTCGTGTTTATGTCACTGCTTCCATGTGAGTGACTTCAGGAGCATTAGGCTTTATGATGCAGCTCTTTGCGTGAAAGACAGCAAATAATTTTGTTGAAGAATAACAACATATTTGAACTCTCATTGCTTCAGTTTGGATTAGTTTGACGGTCACAGTCACAGGTCGTGACACTTAACTTGATCCCCTTACGCTTATTTGCCTAAGTGCCCCTTACAGTTCCAATGTTGCAAAACTATTTAAACGTGAAGACTTCTCAAATAATAGGCTCTGCTACCTTCAAGACACAACAGAGGAATAGCGGTAGCCAAGAATGCCGGCATATAAGGCCATACATGTCTATTTCCCATATAATGGCTAAGCATTCCTTTTCTGTCACGAAGTAGTTGATTTCGGCTTTGGTGAGCGCACGGCTGGCATACGAAACGACGTACTCGTGAAATCCAAGTTTACGTTGTGCAAGCACAACGTCGAGACCAACACCGCAAGCGTCCGTGTGAAGTTCAGTTGGGGTGAGTGGGTCAAAGTGTCGCAGTGTTGGAGGTGAAGTTAGACGGCTGAAAGTTCGGCTAATGTTGCTATGATTGGTGCGAAGTTGCGGATAAAACGGCGAAAGTACGAACGAAGGCCAATAAAACTCCGTATTTTTTCAAAACCGTCAATTAGGAAACTTGGCAACCGCACGAAGTTTTGTCGGATTAGGAAGGACACCTTCTCTGGAGACGACGTGGCCCTAATTAGGGAGCTTTCGAGCACCAAAGCAACACTTCTTTAAATTCAGCTACAGACAAGCAGGTTTGAGGCAAGTGACGACTACTTTCAAGCGTTGAAGTTGCGTCAGAAAGTCACGCGCAAATAATACTATGTCATGCAGAGAGCACAGACATGCCTGCCATTTCAGGCCACGAAGGATGCTATCAATCATGCGCTTGAATTTGGCATGCGCATTGCGGAGCCCGCATGGCATGACATTGAATTCATACAAGCCATCGGGAGTAACAAAAGCTGTTTTGGGGTGATCAGCCTCCGCCATTAGTACCAGCCAGTAACCGGAGCGCAGGTCTAATGACGAGAAGAACTCAGCTCCTTAAAGGCAGTCGAGGGCATCGTCTATGCGTGGTAACGGGTATACATCCTTGCGTGTTATGTTGTTCAGCCACCCCGCCGTGGTGGTCTAGTGGCTAAGGTACTCGGCTGCTGACCCGCAGGTCACGGTTTCAAATCCCGGCTCTGGCGGCTCCATTTCTGATGGAGGCGGAAATGTTGGAGGCCCATGTGCTCAGATTTGGTTGCACGTTAAAGAACCCCAGGTGGTCGAAATTTCCGGAGCCCTTCACAACGGCGTCTTTCATAATTATATGGTGGTTTTGGGACGTTAAACTCCACATATCAATCAAATCATCAATTATGTTGTTAAGCCTTCGGTAGTGAACGCAAATGCACATTGAGCCGTCTTTTTTCTTGACAAAAACTACCGGCGACGCCGACGGGCTGATAGAGGGCTCAATAAGGCCACACTTATGCATATCGTCCACTTGTGCGGCGATGATATGACGCTCAGCTGCCGACACACGATATGGGCGCTGACGTACAGGGGAGTGGGAGCCGGTGTTGACGTGAAGAGCTACGGCTGAAGTACGGCCCTAGGATGGTTGTCGAAGATGGCACGAAAGCGTTCAAGCTAGGCGCTGATATCAGAGCGCCGCTGTGACGTCGGGTGACGGTCAATGTATCGCGAAAGGGCATCGGTGAATGATAGTAATGAACCTGAAACGAGACAATCGGTGCAGTTAATCTGGAGAGAAGTCCGCTGATCAGTGACGAAACTTGCAGGAAAGAAATCGAGGTCATCAACGCTGCTAAGGCACTTTTACTTCAGTAAGATGGAAGGGCCGGGAAACTGGTTTGAAATGTAAACTGCACTTGAAGAGTCTTGAATCGAGAGGACGGCGAAGGGTAGCAAGCATCTCTTTCGGCGAAGAGCAGTTTCAGCTGGTGTAAAAATAACAGGTGAGTCAACAGAGGCATCACAGGAGAGCGGGACTAAAGAAGACGAGAAAGTTCGTAATATTGTGCCGGCGTCGACGAACACTTTTGCAGGTAGATACGGTGACTCGACTAACATAGAATCACACAGCGTCGAGAACTCGACCTCGCGGTTAGCACAGGCTGTATCAGCATTGTGAGTGCGTAGGAAGTCCCATCCCATAATTAGATCGAGAAAATTGCGGAAGCATAATAAATTCAACCGTATAAAAAACACCTTCTATAATAATTCGCGAAGTGCACGCAGCGAAAGGCCGAATGTGTTGCGCATGGGCAGTGCTTAAAACGAAGTACCGGAGAAACGTTGTTACTTTTCATAGTTTTCGGCAAAGCTTCTAAGACATCCCTGCCACGGCGGTCTAGTGGCTAAGGTACTCGGCTGCTGATCTGCAGGTCGCGGGTTCATATCCCGGCTGCGGCGGTTGCATTTCCGATGGAGGCGGAAATGTATGCCCGTGTGCTCAGATTTGGGTGCATGTTAAAGAACCCCAGGTGGTCGAAATTTCCGGAGCCCTCCACTACGGCATCTCTCATAATCATATGGTGGTTTTGGGACGTTAAACCCCACCTTTCAATCAATCAGAGCTTCTCAGAAATGACAGAAACTGCGGCTTCTATGTCCACAAGCGCTGAAACAGGTACACCGTCAACAGAAATAGCAATAACAATACACGGTGATAAACAAGGCCTTAAAAAGTTCGAAAGCTGCACACTTCTTGCTTTCAAAACTGCAGTTGCTACACTCTTAAAAGGTTAGTAAAAAGGTAGCAACTGCAAGCGAATAGGTAGTAACTGCAGTGGTTAATACCTTTCTTGAACCGTTACTACCGTTTTGCTACTTGTTTACTACCTACGTTGGTAAACAGTTACTAGCTGCAACCGTTACTAACTCTTTGCGACCTGTTTACTACCTAAGTTAGTAAACAGATACTAACTGTGATGAAGGAGGTAGTAACTGCTGCCGTAGCTACCTTTCTTGCCCCGGTACTACCTTTTTGCTACCCGGCTGGTTACTATGTAATGCAAAATAGTGAGTGACTCCGATTCTGATCATGTATGAGAGGAATCGCCTCGACGCATTATCAATAAACGGGAAAATGACGCAAGAGATATCCATTGATCAAGAAAACACATTTTTTAACTACGCAACTGAGATATACATACGTCATTCTGACATTGTCAAAATGGAGAAGTACAAGGTACCGAACCATATGCAAGTGCTACGTGCGCTGTAATAGACGACTACAACAAACTCAATAAGTTACAGCACATATTAACAAGACCGGTGGATCAAAATAACTAGACGGTCAAAAATAGCCCCGAGAATGGTTAAAATTATTCCAGCGTGGCGTCTCTCCATACATTATTATTGTTTTGACGCGTCAAACCCTGAAAATGAATATTACTTTTTCAACGCTGATATATTAGCCTTGTCAAGCATTCAAATACTCTGAGAATGAGCTCTTAACCTTGTTTCGGCCTCTCTACATAAAGCCTTTTTTGACACCCTATTATAATCAATAAATATGACATACAATCTCTAAAAGTAATGCTTATTGAAACTATTTTGCTACGTCCCTAAACACACGTAATCAAGTAGTATAATATCTTGCTATAGGTTCAAACTTGTCATTCATCCTGAAACACAAGTGCTCCCTTGTGCCAGACATGCCCCTGCAAAGTATAGGCTATACATATCCCGCACTTACTTCATACTACATGTATGCGTAAAAAATAGGGTCACTCAACTTTCGGCTTCCGTAGGAGACGGACGTGTGATGGCTCGCTCCGTGCCAGGTGCTTCGGCGGCCGCTGCTGGCCGCGTGTTAGGTTCCCTTCTGAACCATCGAATTAGCGGTTTTTGTTGCCTAAATTGCCGTCGGGCGCCAGTATGGAACAGTGTGTGTTTCTGCAGGTTATATAGAAAAAAGACCATACCGGTTGGAAGACTTTCGGGCCACGTTAGAAGAAGTGGGACTCATGAAGGCGATCGCTGGCATTGGAGCCTTCCAGATGACTCACATCTGGCTGGTGAAAATTGAAGCAAGGCTGACAAGGTACATTACTCAAAACGAGTGGACTTCAAGTCAAGAGTGGCTTCTGTGTTATCACTGACCCTATTCAACATCATGTCACCGTAAAAATCCACTGGATTGACTTTGCCGTCTCGAATGAGAGCATTCGACAAGCGTTGAATGACGTTGGTGAAGAGAGAGAGAGAAGTAAACGTTTATTTCAAAACAGTGTTCCGAGCAATGCCCGATGACACCCTGAGGTGGGAGGGCTTTTTAGTCCAGGAACCCTCTGGCTTCTACTGCCCTCTTAGCCCTGGCGACGAGTTGTTGCTCTTCCAGGTCCTCGAGGGCGAGCTTCGCCTCCCACGTTTCGGTTAGGTCTTCGTTCGTCCGTCCTGCTTCGTTATCAGTCGTGTGTTGTAGCAGATTACGTCTGGTAATACACTGGCATGCAAGAAGCAAGTGCGCCAGGGTGTCCGGTACGTTGCAAAGCGGACACATAGAGCTATATCTCGTTGGGTAGAGACGGTGCATTAGGGCCCCATGTGTGTATGTGCTGCTTTGCAGGCGTCTCAGTATTACGCTTTCCTCTTTTGTAAGTTTTGGGTGTGGTGGAGGGTTTACTCGTCGCTCCAGCCTGTAATGCTGGAGTAACGACGAGTAGGTGTTTTGAACAACTTCCGTCTCTTCAACGACGGATCGAATGTCCTGTGGGCAGGGGCCAGCCCGGCTGACGCGCTCGCGGGCAGCGGCGTGGGCCGCTTCATTTCCCTGCAGACCCTCGTGTCCTGGCACCCATAATACACATGTGTATGGGAGTGGAGTGCTTCGCCGTTTCAAACTATTGATGGCATTGGCTGAGATACGGCCCTTAGCGAAATTCCTGCAGGCGGCTTGTGAGTCGGTGAAAATCACCGCGGCGTCTGTACATGTTGTGGTTGCTAGGGCGATTGCCTATTCTTCTGCAGCGTCTGAATTGAGTGCGTTGACCGTGGCTGACGCTAATTCTCGGCCTTGAGAATCGACGACGCTGACAGCGTACGCGTTTCTATGCGGATACTTGGCTGCGTCAGTGTAGCGGGCGTCCGGGTCTTGCTTGAACTTTCGTCGAATAGCTTTAGCTCTAGCCTCGCGTCTACTTTTGTGGAAAGTAGGATGCATGTTGCGTGGAATAGGTGCGATGGACGGCGACTCTCTAATGTACAGCGGGATGCGCTTTTTCCGGTCTGCATCGGCGATGAACATGTCGCTGTAGTTGAGGTACCGGAGCACCGACCTCCCCGTAGGCGTCAGCTTGAGCATCTCCAGCTCAAGCTGAAGAAGGTGTTTAATGAGAAGCATGAAGAAGGTGTTTAATGAGAAGAAGGAGAAGAGGTCGCCCTTGAAAGCGGGTTTCTGGCCTGCTACTCTTCACAGGTTAAGGGGAAAAGGGAAAGGAAGAGGAGGGTATGACGAGGGTCGATTTTGATATAGCACATTGAGTCACTGCACACAATGTCTCGTTGGGTGTAGTAAACGCAGAAAAGTCTCTACATTATTGGAATCTCTAAACACGGGAATCTAAACCTGTCTTCGTTAGAAATTCTAGCAGGCCCTTTAAAATGCATTGGGCGTGATTCGCACGTTTCCACCCTACTAAAACGTTCCGCATATACGGATTCGTACATACGCAATTATTGGACTACGGAAAGCCGCATCATGCGGAAAGATGCGAACATCTGCAGCTTACGGAAAGCGCCATATCATGCAAAAAGATGCGGACATCCGCAGCTTACGGAAAGCGCCATATCGTGCAGAAAGATGCGGACATCCGCAGCTTACGGAAAGTGCCATATCATGCTAAATTACCCGATAAGCAGCTTACGGAAATCAGCATAATGCAGAAACCATGCATCTATCTGCTGCATCTTGCAAAGATCAAATGGACATCCTAGATCTCGAGTAAAAGCAATTGGCCATTCACGTTGTTTGCAAAAGCAAGTACTGTGGAGAAATATATATGAATATTTCATTCTTAATATGTTGCATGAAGGTGAAATATGTTTGCTATCTGAAACAGCCTTGATGAGTAAACAAAGGCTTGAAAGAAACAAATGTGTTAAGAAGCTACCTAATGAGGGATTGAATCATCGGCATCTTTCTAATTGTCGTGATGCGGAAGCAAAATTACCTTTCAAATAAAATACATTACAAAACTACTGAATTAACATGATAGCGATCATAAATGGTGGTTACATTGCAACACATTAATGCAGTGTTCTATGCAACACCTAAAGAACTTATAATGTTATTATTATCAATACAGAGGCATTATTGTACACACCAGCCCTGCTACAATCAATATATTTTTTTATTTGTCTGTATGCTCCAGCTGTGAATGGTGACATTGCAGTGTTGATGATACACAAATGAGGTGACTACACCGTAATTTCACGAGCTCCACCTAAGCCACAGGATGGTGGCACAAAACACAATGTAACAGCAATTTTAGAACGAAATGTTTAAACATAAATAATAATCATAGCACTGTGAAAGTGTGGCGCTGTGTTTGTCTCATGAACGCCTTGTGGAGATCGGCGAAATGCTGCTTGAGGCTCCGGCACCACTGTAAATTTGGAAGGTCACTGCGATAGAACTTATGTGTCCTTCATAGGCACCTGGAAATGAAAATAATTGGCACAAATAATGTCAGAGACACATGTTAGCACATTAGTTCACATGCACAAGAAATATAACACACAGAATAAAACTGAAATTGTAAGGCACAAAATCCTTCATGTTATGCATATGTGAATAATAGAAGGAATGAGTGTATAAATGAGTTCTGCCACATCAAAGAAAACAGCATGCTTATCACAGTGAAAATAACTAGGTTGTCACGATTTTCAATGGTAGAGATAATCGATTAATATGTCCTTATGAAATTATGGTTTAAATGCTTCCTGCACAGTAAAACTTTAGAAACTGCAAGTGAAAGCTCTCAATGTACATTTAATAGTGTGTGCATGTACATCTGCTGCCTTTATACTATACAGTTTGTGCACAAAATTGGCATCTTGAACAATTTTGAGAGTTAAACCTATGCAACTTATGAAGGTTAAAATCACCATGAAAGCAAGCAGGACAAGGCAGGTGCCATTAAAAATCTGTGCAAGCCAGATAACTATAACCGAACTGCACACATATAGGGGAGCAAGAGTACCAGAAATTCGGCTGCTGACCCGCAGGTCGCAGTATCAAATCCCGGCTCCGTTTCCGATGGAGGCAGAAATGCTGTAGGTACGTGTGCTCAGATTTGGGTGTACGTTAAAGAACCCCAAGTGGTCGAAGTTTCCAGTGCCCTCCACTACGGCGTCTCTCATAATCATATCGTGGTTTTCGGACGTGAAACCCCACATATAAATCAAGAATAACAGAAATAAACAGTGAAAATAACTAGGTTGTCACGATTTTCAATGGTAGAGATAATCGATTAATATGTCCTTATGAAATTATGGTTTAAATGCTTCCTGCACAGTAAAACTTTAGAAACTGCAAGTGAAAGCTCTCAATGTACATTTAATAGTGTGTGCATGTACATCTGCTGCCTTTATACTATACAGTTTGTGCACAAAATTGGCATCTTGAACAATTTTGAGAGTTAAACCTATGCAACTTATGAAGGTTAAAATCACCATGAAAGCAAGCAGGACAAGGCAGGTGCCATTAAAAATCTGTGCAAGCCAGATAACTATAACCGAACTGCACACATATAGGGGAGCAAGAGTACCAGAAATTCGGCTGCTGACCCGCAGGTCGCAGTATCAAATCCCGGCTCCGTTTCCGATGGAGGCAGAAATGCTGTAGGTACGTGTGCTCAGATTTGGGTGTACGTTAAAGAACCCCAAGTGGTCGAAGTTTCCAGTGCCCTCCACTACGGCGTCTCTCATAATCATATCGTGGTTTTCGGACGTGAAACCCCACATATAAATCAAGAATAACAGAAATAAACTGCCAACAGAAAAGTTGGGTGCATGTGCTATCTGTAAGTGGTTCCAGCTTACTACATACAGCATGCTCATTCCATTTTAAATACCGATATTGAAAATAACTGCTCTATTAGGAATGTAAAAGGTAAGGTAGAACTGAACGACTCTACAAAAAGTGACCCTATTATGACATCACGTTTTCTTGTAACAAAATTGACTAAGACTCTGAAATATCATTATGCAAGAAAACATCTTCAAAAGAACAATCAAGTTTGAAGTCATATATTTTTAATATCGCTACTATGACTATAACCAAGAAATCGACCTCAACATGGCTAATGTTAGTTTTTAAGGTCTATGTTCACTAGACAATGAACTATACTACAAAAAGCACAGCGTTCAGGCAAAGCACCACACAAAAAAAGAAAGCAGTCCTTTTTGTTATTACCTAAAATGCCTTTAAAATGGTATTTTTACCTCTACTTCCCGCTTTTTATCAAAGTAACTGGTGTAAAACAAGTTAGCTGAAAATGCACTGTGCCTCCAAAACCTGTTGGTTGAATCTGAATTTTTAAAAAATGGTGAAGCTTGCACTAAATTAGGCTCCACAAGCCTTGGAACAGCGAGACTGCATGACTCTTAGGACTACTTTGGTTACTTGTGTTTTGTTTCTGGGCCTAAGCATAAAGACAAGAGCTTAACTGAATTGCTGCTAACAAACAAATGCTTTCGAAATTGCCCGAGCGTCAAAGGATGCTCAGACATTTGTTGTTTTTCGCACTGGGCTATTCTACACCAAACATACAAATCGTACTGCCTGGCGACCATCACAGATGTATAGTTTAAAAAATGATGGTAATTTACTCTTCTGAAAATAGCTATTTGCAGAAATGTTTTGAAGAGAAAAAAGTAGTGGTCACGTGGGTACCTTCAGAATTTCGCAGAATGTCGTGCGGGCGTTATTTGTGAGAAAAATTTCAAAGTACCGCTTTTTCTTGCCATATCAAATTTGATCTACATATTAAGTAAAGGTGCTTATTAAAGTATTTGAAGCCGAGTAACATTAGTGCAATTTTTCCCCTACATAGGCTTTGAAGAATTCAGCCAAACTGTTTATTGTTTGCATTTCTTGTATGGCAATACTGCACTTTGTATGAATATTTGAGCCACAAATACTCACTGCACAGAAGTAATATTTCACGAAAAAAAATAATGTTAGGTCCAGATTACAAATATTACTATATAATCGTTTTTGTCCACATTGAGATGCAACTTGAGCGGTGTGTTTGTCTAATTGAAAATTACTTTTATGTGTAAGTTGAAAGCAAATAAACAGTTCTTGTTATATGGCAAGTGTTATCATTACAATTTTTGTTTAAATGAGGAAAATGATCTTTGAAGTCTCCTATTGAGGGCCATGGAGAACTTCGGAACGAAAGCTGTCGTATATCAAATGCAGAAAACAGACATCATAAGAAAACTTCAAAAATTCATTTCTACTTTAAGACAAAGTGTAATCATATAACTTGCCATATAAAGAGAACTGCTTCCTTGCTTTTGATGTGGCAAAAAAATTGCACTAATTTTACTGAGCTTCATGCACTACACACAATCACCTTTACTTAATACCTAGACCGAATTTGGTGTAGAAGAGGCAGTACTTTTGAAACACTTTTTACCTTTTACAAACAACACCCAGACGACATCCTGGGAAGTCCAGAAGGCACCAATGTGGCCTAATATTTTGTTCTCTGCGATATATTTTAGCATTTTGCTGTTTTCAATACAGTAACCTAGCACAATATTTTTTTTTCAAAACACATTTAGTACGGTTGGCAAAATGGCTGGGATGTTTGATGTGTAATTGCTTCACTGTCAGCATTTATTCTTCCGAAGCTCAAGCTATCACCTCTCTGTTACTGCCTCCCTCACATACAAATCCTGCATAGGAAAGAAAAAGAACGGCAGGTCCGACAAAGTTCGCAAGGCAAGATATTTTCATATTGGATAAATTCATTACCATAAACAGCAGCAAATTAACATTCATTTTGAGTAGTCCAAGACACAAGCTATATACCAGCATACTAAGAGTCAAGCACAAACTTTTCATTTGTACATGTGTGGTGATAGACAGGAAGCACTTATTGCAAGACTGATCAGTCTGTAATTAACTGAATGAAGTACAATGCACTGTTCAATCCAACACCACATAGGCATTTTTGCTATAGCAAAGCCATGTGTCATTGATTCATGCACTAGATGGGACAATGCAAATGTAACAAAAAAGGTGAAAAAAGAAAACAAGGGAAAAAAAGAAGAAAAGGGGGATGCAAAGTAGGAGCAGTGTAGCACTACTTTTACTTTGCATCCCCCTTTTCTTTCTTCTTTTTTCTTCTTTTCTATCATTTATCTTTTTTTTGCTTCCCTTACCCCCAACCTCCGACAGGAGAACACTTTGTATCAACGCAACCTAACTTGAAAAGAAGCAAGGGCTGCACTCTTCTGCGTTATAGGTTTTTTTTTTCAGACAAACATTTCCAACAGGCACACACGCCTACACCAAAATATGATGTCATTACTGACCCCATTTAAACTAACACGCCAAGGATGACAAGGTGACTTCTAAAAAATAGGTCCTCCTATTGCAACATCGGCCAGCCTGTCTGAGGCACTTCCACTGTTCACCCTGATTACCCCACTAGATGTTTCCATCTGTCGACTCACATCTTCATTTTGGATAACACTAAGACGAGCTTACATTGATGAATCAAACGAAAGTTTAGTGATGTATCATGTATGAGATTAAGCAACTCTGTTAAAAAATTATTGATAGCTTGCTTCCAGGCTTTTTATACTGTAGCCTGAAACTTCGTAATGTCTTCTATGCACATGAACCAGATTGACAACGTAATGCACAACATGCTTAAGAATACTGCGAGGAACATGATAATGACAAAACGACCGGCCACCCAAATTTTTCGCTGTACATGTTTATAAAATGTTCATGTACACCCGAACGAGGTGCTTATGATACAAGCCGAAAAAACCTACAAGTAGGGCCTTGGAGCCTTCTGGAAGTAGACGTGTTGCATTTTTTCTGTGGAGGGCTTTACACCCATTAGTGAGGAACAAAACTCCTGTATAATGAAGAATGTTGGCAGCTATCAGTTATAGAAAAACCTAATGCAGTTAATCTTCCCCGACACATCTGTACATTTAGAGAGGTGACGTAGCTTCTGTGATTGTGGCAGTAACTCCAACAGGACCAGTGTGAAAATTGGCACTACTTGGCTAGACAAATGTCCAAACATGCCTGCCCGACTCCCTCTAGCCATCCCGGCTGAATCTGACACATGATTTCTTAACTGCTGGCTGGACAAAAACAAAACCACTGAAGCACTCACAATACACAGCGTGAAGTTCCTCTGGAGTGGTGAACTTCGTCTTCTGCGATGAAAGAGCAGCACAGTGTACTGATAAGGCACTCCTTGCAATGGTTTTCAATGCCACACAGTGACCATGATGTTCCTGTCGAAGAGAGCTTCGGGAGCTTGGAGGGTGCTTGCTCTTTTCTGGGGGCTGCTGCCGCTCCTCGTTTTCTGCTCAAGGTCAACCTGCACAAAGTTGTAGACGAGGCTTTAAGAGTTGTATATAATGATATGCAAATTTTCGCTGAACACACATTTCCTCGTGGAACACTGAGGAATTTCTTATAAAACTTAAGGCCTCGCATATGCAAACATTTACAATCGATCCGAAGATGCACTCGACTCTAAAGGAGCAAGTTTGTTATGTAGTGTATATAAAGAAAGGTCATTCAGCACAACCACAACTACAGTTGCACACGAAAACGACATTTTACACGATCCTGTTTATTTACACAGTCCATTTTATTTTATTTATACGGTCCATTTTACACGGTCCTGTTTTACACGATCTGGTCTGCATGAACTCTTGAACCGAGCGCCATATAGATTGAAAGACACACACAGAGTTTGAGACAAACCTAGTTTCCCGTGGAGCATCCTCTTGCACTATTACAACACATCTCAATTTATTTAGTTGGTCATAACGAGGTGAAAACAGCTCGCATTTGAAAAGCACGGGCAGAAGGAATGACGCCTGCACCCTGTGCTCCCTGTACATTCTCGTTGAGGGTGCAGTTTTCACCTTATCCTTATGCGATTTCGCATTTATAACATTGTTCGCTGCATAATCTTTGTGGCATTAAAGTGTGTGATACCGTCATGTGTATCCCATGTAATTTATAAAAATAGAATACAAGATAGCTTGATTCAAAAATAACAAAGTGCATCCAGTGCCATGTCCTGTAGCCATTCTTTAGGCAAGTGGCAGAATGATTTATTCTTCAAAACATATCTTACTTGTAACAACTACAAGAGCTAACTCGTGCACTGGCACATTCTGTTTGCCTCTTCAGATTATAAGGTACCTTTTTTACACCAGAAAGTCTTCAAGAAAAATAGAAGTGTTGTAATTGTGAAGAAAGAAAAGTAGAAGGAAAAAAAAGATAACCTGCCCTGTACAGGGACCGAGCCTGCGAACTTCGAATAACATGTCCGATGCTCTATCAACTGAGCTACCATGGCGGCTATCCCTCCTCCATTTTGTACGGTATATATGTGCATTTATACATGGAAGAGTCAGTCAGCACTGCCTGTTACCATTATGGCGAGTGTGGGACACCTTTTTTTTCCTA
>NW_023609964.1:0-16320 GCF_013339725.1 Rhipicephalus microplus
CTTCTGATAGGTGAGCTGAAATTTAGCGCTGTATGCAAGTTGGCGGGCTCTCAACGCCACTGTACGCTTGTGTGTGCATTGTTTCTGATTGGTTTAAACATTAATCCCAGTAGGATGGTCAATCTTGTTAGATTGATTGATTGATTCATTTGTGGGGTTTAACGTCCCAAAACCACCATATGATTATGAGAGACACCGTAGTGGAGGGCTCCGGAAATTTCGACCACCTGGGGTTCTTTAACGTGCGCCCAAATCTGAGCACAGGGCCTACAACATTTTCGCCTCCATCGGAAATGCAGCCGCCGCAGCCGGGAATCGAACCCGCGACCTGTGGGTCAGCAGCCAAGTACCTTAGCCACTAGACCACCGCGGCGGGGCAAATCTTGTTAGATTGACCGACTCATTGGCGTAGCCCTACTCGCAGAATGCTGAGGCGCCGTGATTAGTTTGCTTAACGCTTGGGTGGGCTCTTCGTTGTCCAAGTTACACAGAATGCATTACGTCGGTATTAACAAGCGTAGCTGTTAAACCGCACCACTTCTGTTTATTTGATCGACTCTGGATGATTTACAGCAAGAACTTGGTTACTGATAATAAAACTACGAGGCAGCTTCTACTAACTTTATTGTTCTCTTGTAATGCTTTTTCACCCAAAGCTGTAACATCATTGCAGATATTTCTTTGAAGATTGTCTAAAATAAAAAAAATTGCCATTTTGAAATCAACGCTGCATTAACAGAGGCAAAGACGTCAGAAGAGAAGTTAAGCGTTTAGGTTTTCCAGCGAATTGAGTAAACATGCTGTTAAGGTATTAAATTATAGCCCAGTACACGTTAAAAACACCAGGTGGTCGACATTTTTGCAGTCCGTCATCCCGGGGTCTCTCGTAATTATTTGGTGGTCTTCAAACGTCATAAAGCAAGGATATCAAACACGGGGAGCTGAGCCACAAGAACACTCGGATTCCTAACTAAAAGATATTTATTATTGTAAAGGGCTGGTTCATGCACGTACGTGACAGTGCCTATCAAAGTGCATCGCGTGAAAAACGCCCCCCATAGCCCTCATGCTGGTCTGTTCTTACTTTTATTGCGCGAAACTCTATGAAAGCATGTGCCAGGACCGTCTTTTCTCAGAGTATGCAAAAACAGTCAATGGGCATGCCATCTTCTGCTGACGTCGAACCGGAGCACGCCTGACTGCGGACACTGTCTTGCGGTTGTAGATCTCAGCGTTGTGTCAGCCTGAAGTTTCGTATCAAATACTTCTTCCTCTGGGCCGATAATAGTAATATTAATAATAATAATAATAATAATAATAATAATAATAATAATAATAATAATAATAGTATTGTTGTTGTTGTTGTTGATGATGTTGTTCAACTATAACAGTTCGATAATGCTGAAAAGGGAAGATGTTACTGCAACAAGGAGGTGGTCATATTTTCAATTTCCTGTGGACGCATAAAGCGCTGACGTTGCAGCCAAGCCAGGCCGGGA
This sequence comes from Rhipicephalus microplus, assembly GCF_013339725.1. Lineage (NCBI taxonomy): Eukaryota > Metazoa > Arthropoda > Arachnida > Ixodida > Ixodidae > Rhipicephalus > Rhipicephalus microplus. The sequence continues at coordinate 1,500 of NW_023609964.1, forward strand.
ATAGTGTGATAAAATAAAGGCTGGTTAGGCTTGAACGTGAAGACTAAAATAAGCCGTAAAACTTTAGTAACGGAGGATTATTGACCACGTGGTTTCCTGCACTTCTCAAGCAGACCATTTCAGTTTCGATGAAAAACTTCAGCCAGCTTCGCTTCGCAGGCCCTTACAAAACAGCGAAACTGATGACGAGCAGTGGCGTTGAATGAAACGGGTTGAATGAAGTGGAAATAGTGTGGCATGAAGTGGTTGATAGAAGTGTGAGGAGTGGCAGGAAAGTTTAGTGGGCGTAGTTCTGGGTTGTGAGAGTAGACGGAGTGGTTGTAAGAGTAGCGCATAAGGTTTACCCGCTCTCTGCAGGTAATTGCCACTACGAGCTACGACGTTAGCTGGACCCGAAGTTTTGACCAAGACGAGCTTTGCTTCTAGAGGTGAGCAACTTTCGCATGTCGCGGGGCATAAGAGAGGCACTATCCGTGTCATTTGATAAACGGATATGAAGGCCCGTACTTGGCAAGTACAAACGCCTAATTACGAGCAGCCGCGTGAATGTGCCAATTATGTGGATCCAATATATCACGTTCTCTCGATATGTCGTATTGATATAACATAGACCAGCAATTGGGGTTCTCCTGGGTAGAGTACAGACATACGGGCATAGGTTTAGGCTGTCCAAAAGGATTTCCATGCAGCAGAGGTCTCGGCCGGACAGTCCCGTCATGGGAGCGGCCTGCCGTGTGCTACGCTACATACCTTCGGCCTTCTATCAGTACAGTTTTACCAAGCCATATGAAATCATTCGCTAGTGAGATCGCTTCACAACTCCAACACACAACGTGTTTTCCGACGTCCCCAGTGAACTACAAATTATTTTTTCAATAGGTATATATATATATATATATATATATATAGGCAGGCATGGTGGTTGAGTGGCCGTAACGTTGTATATAGTCCAGTTGATCCTCCATGAGCGGTCACAACGTGGTTTATTTCGACGTTTCGGCCTTGAGTCTGGCCTTCATCAGGATTAAAGATACAGTTTGTCAGTGCTCAGCTTTATACAATCTCAAATCAGAGGGCGAAGAAAGTGGGAAAAACTCAGTTACTATTTTCATTGTTGCCGTTATTGTTTTCTAATGCTTTAATTGCTGCAAGTGTACCAGGATTCTCATTTATTTCTCTATCGAGGGTGAACGTGAACAACGCGAGTCATACCTTATCCACCGATTTAACACCCCCGATAGAGGAATAAATGAGAATCCTGGTACACTTGCAGCAATTAAAGCATTAGAAAACAATAACGGCAACAATGAAAATAGTAACTGAGTTCACGGCACTGCAGCTGCGAAGGGCACTGGACAACCCAAAACAATTCCAAGTGTAACTACTCTTCCTAAATGCAGCTGTCATCTGTTTTCTGTTTTATTTTTACTACCCTTCTAAATGCTACTCTTCCTAAATCATTTTTTGTTTTATTTTTACTACCCTTCTAAATGCTACTCTTTCTAAATGCAGCTGTCGTCTGTTTTCTGTTTTATTTTTACTACCGAATCAATTGTGCCGTGCATGACATGCCCAACAGCAACCCTGTGCACAGCCGGGAGGCCCCCACTACACGCGTAATCCAGAAGCGGGCAAGGAATTTGCACTGCACCCGCTTGCACAGCCTACCGCAATACGGGGCAACCCTCTTTTTACGACGAAATGTCGACAGAGCGCGGAGTAGTTAAAGGCGTAGAACTTCCTAAAATGCCCGCTTACCAGCCTCTGCCACAATACGCGGCACCCCTCCTTCTACGACGAATTGTTTACGGGACTCCGAGTAGTTAAAGGCTCAGGACTTCCTGAAAAGCTCTTTTTTGCCCCACACCGAACCGCCAGTGCCAGGAGGGGCCGTCTGATCGGGAGGAATGCATTAGTGAACGGAAACATACACAGACCGCTGACATCAGAAAGGCGAAGGGGAGAAGGGGGAGAGAGATGAAGGGGAAAGTAGAAGGAAGAGTGGAAGGGGGGCACCCGAGGGGCGTCCACCGTATATCATTTTTCTCTTCTTCTTCTCTTTTTCTTTCTTTTTTTTCCCTCTTTCCTCGCCCTCTGATTTGAGATTGTATAAAGCTGAGCACCGACAAACTGTACCTTTAATCCTGATGAAGGCCAGACTCTAGGCCGAAACGTCGAAATAAACCACGTTGTGACCGCTCACGAAGGATCTACTGGTATATATATATATATATATATATATATATATATATATATATATATATATATATATAGACGCGTGTGTACTGGTGGCCCAAAACGACGATAAGGGGAATTGGCGGACACCTGGTAGTCCAGGTAGTGGAGCTCTGGCTGAGTGGAGATAAAGAAGGCGATCTTGCTGTTCGGCTGCTGAGAGTCGCTGTGTCAACGTTTATCTGCCATTGCTTCGCCCTGTACCGCGACACTGGTGGACGTGCTGGGACGCAATCCTACTAATGCTCCATACTCCCACTGGGAGCCGTTCATCCAGCTCGGACGCATTGTCACCCTTTGCAACTTCCGTGCACCGGTTCAGTCAGCGGCTGGTAGGCCTCGCTCCAGTGTTCACGCTTTCCACGGAACCTCGCAAGTGCCGATTACCTCTCCAAATGGCCAACGCCAGTCCGCAACCGGCGCCCCAAGGCCCCCCGGCAACACAGCCTTCACAGGTAACCATCCTTCAACCACTGGTTCCCTATCACTTTAGTGGCGGCGCCCATGAAGACGTGGACGACTGGCTTGAGCACTACGAGCGTGTCCCCAAGATTAATCTGTGGCCTGAACAAGAAAAGCTCTCACGCGCCTATTTCTACCTTGACGGCGGTGCGAAAATTTAGTATGAGAACAGAGGAGCCAGTCTGTCAACTTGGGGCGACTTCTGAAAACAGCTTGTCTATACGTTCACCAATGTCGATCGACGCGACTGTGCGCAGCAGCTGTTGGAGCTACGGGTTCAAAAACCCAATGAAAGCGTTACTATGTTTGCTGAAGATAAGACTCGTCTTTTTTGTCGAGCTGACCCGAACATGAGTGAAGATAGGAAGTTGAGCTACCTCATGCGTGGCGTTAAGGAACAACTTTTTCGCCGGGCTACTGCGCCACCCTCCAAGTACCGTAGTTGACTTCATCAAGGAGGCTACGGCTATCGAGCGGGCGCTCAATCAACGATGCAGGCAGCATCATCGAATGTCTAGCAGTGCCCCAATCAATGCTGCCGCCATACCTGAGGATCAAAGCTCCCTGCGAGGCCTCATTAGGGAGATGGTTCGCGAAGAACTGCAAAAGTTCCGGAATTCAGTAGCTCAGACCCCCGTTGCGTCCGTCGCTGAACTGGTACGCGACGAAATCCGCCACGCATTTTCTACCGCTGGTCCTGGTGACTAGCACCATCCCATGAGCTATGCCGATGCTCTGCGACGTACACCATCTGGTAAATTGCCGCCATATCACCCAGTGCCGACGGCCCCTTCGTCACCGCAGCAAGAGCAGACCCTGTGGCGACCGCCAAGCCAACCGACGTACCAACAGGCGTCCACAGCAGCACCACGGACATCGTCGCAAGAAGGGATGCTCAGACGTCCACCGCTCCGAAGAACAGATGCATGGCGCACAATCGATCGACGTCCACTATGCTTTAACTGCGGAGGTGCAGGTCATATTGCCCGTCATTGCTGGCACCACAGTGATTCGTTCCGCCCTCTTCGAACTTGGTCTGACAATCGACGTGCGAACGAAGAATACATGCGACGCCGGGAGGATGCCTCTTTTCATGGAGCCCGTTCTCACTTTTACGAATACCGTACTTCTGACGAAGAGGCAATACCTACCCGCCAGCCAGGTTTGGGACGTCAATCCCGCTCTCCTTCTCTCGCTCATTCACCTTCGTCACACCGACGTACCTCCGCGGACCTTAACGCAAGAAGGTCACCCAGCCCGCGACGGGGAAACTGAAGGCGGTGACCTCTGGGGATAAGGTTACAGGCCATGAAGATGACGACGGAAAGCCCCCATTACACGACGCTGTAAATCCGACAAGACGTGAGAGCGACGACATTGTGACCGCTGACCTGAGTGTTTTTCTTGACGGCCAGAAAGTAACAGCCTTAGTCGACACCGGTTCCGACTTTTCTATCATCAGTCAGGACCTCGCCATCCGCCTCAAGAAAGTGAAGACACCGTGGACAGGCCCTCAAATAAGGACGGCAGGTGGTCAGTTTTGATGCCCTCTGGAAGATGCACAGCGAGAATTGACATAGGAGGTTCTTCTTTCGTTGCGTCGTTCGTCGTTCTCGCCGCATGCTGCAAGGATCTAATTATTGGTATGGACTTCTTACGAGAGTACGGCGCCGTCATCAATATCCCAGACAGTTTGATTACATTCCGCAAGAGTTCGGGCGCACCTGATTGTACACAGGCGCGGCCAAACCAATTGCGTGTAACTGTTGACGATGTGGTTCTCCCTCCTCGGTCATGCACGCTTGTTTCTGTGGCAGCCGCTGTACAGTTTAACGGCGAAGGAGTAGCAGACCGAATAACCTGGCTCCTCTTCACACACGGCATTTCCGCCGCAAGAAGTATCGTCAGTGTCGCCGCTGGACGCCCGGACTTGCTTACAAATTTTAGAGATGAGCGCCGGCACCTTCCAAAAGGCATGGCCGTCGCTTACTTCGACGTTATCACAGACGCAGAAGGCTGCTTGGCAGTAGTCGACGAGGCGCCAAAACTTGATTCGACACCAGTTCTTGACGTTAGCACTACTTTGCCTAAGAACGAGCGAAAGAGGCTTCTTGAGCTACTCGCCGAATTCAAAGACTGATTTTCGACAACATCAAGAGTTGGCCGCACGCCTCTAACCAAGCATCAGATGATTACCGAGGACATGGCGAGACCAATTCACCAAAACCCCTATCGCGTGGCTGCAAAGGAACGCGAAGTGATACAAGAGCAAGTCGACAAAATGCTAGAAGATGACGTCATTCAGCCCTCAAAAAGCCCCTGGGCGTCACCTGCAGTCCTTGTTAAAAAAAGATGGCAGCCTGCGCTTCTGTGTAGATTACAGAAAACTCAATCAGGTGACAAAAAGAGATGTGTATCCACTTTCTCGTATAGATGACTCTCTCGATAGACTTCGACATGCTCGTTACTTTTCATCGATGGACTTAAGGAGTGGGTATCGGCAAATCGAGGTAGACCCAAGAGACCGCGAGGAGACTGCTTTTGTGACACCAGATGGCTTATATGACTTTAAAGTCTTGCCCTTTGGTTTATGTTCAGCGCCTGCTACCTTTCAAAGACTTATAGATACCGTACTTTCTGGGTTGAAGTGGAAAACCTGCTTGGCCTACTTTGATGATGTCTTAGTTTTCGTCGCAACTTTTGACCAGCACCTTAAAAGACTTGAGGCAGTTTTATTACATACCATACGGTCTGCGGGCTTTACGTTGAAGCCTTAAAAGTGCCACTTTTGCTATGAAGAGCTGCAATTTCTTGGCCACGTTGTCAGTCACGCAGGCGTTCGTCCTGATCCTGAAAAGATCGCAGCTGTTGCACAGTTCCCGGTGCCGACTGATAAGAAGGCTGTCCGACGATTCCTCGGACTATGTGCGTATTATAGGCGATTCATCGCGGACTTCGCACGCATCACATCACCGTTGACCCGCCTCACGAGAGAAGACGGTGCTTTCGAATGGAGCAACGAAGAGGAAGCTGCTTTTAAGAACCTCCGCCAGCGACTACAGACGCCTCCAGTGCTTGCCCACTTTGATGAGGAAGCCCCAACGATGCTACACACTGATGCCAGCAATATTGGTTTGGGAGCTATGCTTGTGCAGCTGCAAGAGGACACAAAAAGAGTAATCGCCTATGCAAGCCGAACACTAACACGCGCCGAGAATAATTACTCCACGACTGAGAAAGAATGCCCCACTGTGGTATGAGCGGTCACAAAATTTCGCCCGTATTTATACGGCCGCCCTTTCAAAGTTATCAGCGACCACCACTCACTGTGTTGGTTAACAAATCTTACATCCTACCGGGAGATTAGCGCGTTGAAGTCTCAGGCTGCAGGAGTACGACATGACTGTCAGACACAAGTCAGGAAAGCGCCACATGGACGCCGACTGTCTATCCCGCTCACCCATTGAATCGGCAACTCTATTCGATGAGGAGGAAACAGCATTTCTCGGTGTACTTGACTCAACAGCTATTGCACAGAAACAACGTGGCGACCCTGAGTTACTTGCCCTAATTAATTACCTGGAGGGAAGATCTCAGATGGCACCAACTGTTTTCGTAAGAGCGCTTTCATCATTTTGCTTACGGAGCAGAGTACTATACTAAAGAAACTTCTCTTCGACAGGATCTGCGTATTTGATCGTCATCCCAGCACCCCTTCGCTCCGAAGTACTCGAAGCATGCCACAACGAGGTGACTTCAGGCTACTTAGGTTACACAAGAACGTTGGCCAGAGTACGGCAGCGCTACTTCTGGCCAAGACTGACCATAGCCGAAAAACACCATGTTCGTACTTGCCTCGACTGCCAGCGACGGAAGTCACCGCCAACTAAACCAGCTGGCTTCCTGCAACCCGTGCAGGTCCCAAGAACACCATTCGACCAGATTGGCTTGAATATTTTGGGCCCACTTCCTACTTCTACTGCTGGGAACCACTGGGTTATTGTCGCGACTGATTACCTTACCCGTTATGCTGAAACAAAGGCTATCCAGAGAGGTACAGCAGCGGAGGTGCCACAACTTTTCATCGAGAACGTTGTCCTGCGGCATGGTGCACCAAGCGTCGTAATCACAGACAGAGGAACCGCATTTACGGCAGCTCTTTTGGAACAAGTCCTCATGCTGAGTGGAACAACCCATCGTAAGACCACCGCCTACTACCCGCAAACGAACGGGCTTACAGAGCGTCTGCACAAAACAATTGAAGACATGCCTTCAATGTACGTAGATGTCGAACACAAAAATTGGGACGAAATCTTGCCATATATCACGTTTGCATACAACACTGACAAGCAAGAAATAACCCAGATGAACCCGTTCAGCCTACTTCATAAAAGGGAAGTACGAACCATGGTAGATATGATGCTAGTGCACGAATGCGACGACATCGAACCAGATGCCGAGATGTTTACAGAACGAGCGGAAGAAGCAAGACAACTTGCACGCCTGCTAATCGAGCAACAACAAGAGTACGATGCGAGCCCCTACAGTTCTCGCCACAGAACAGTCGTTTACCAGACCGGCACCAGAGTATGGGTTTGGACACCCATACGGAAACGAGGACTCTCTGAAAAGCTCCTTAGGAGGCACTTTGGGTCATATCTAGTACTGCGACGACTGAGTTATGTTACTTACGAGGTCGTCCCCGACAGTTCATATAGTACGAGGCTTCAACAGCACCGTTCTGAACTAGTTCACGTTTTGCGCATTAAGCCTTATGAAAGGTAGTGACTGCGCAAGACACTTCTTAAACAAGAGAAAAAAAACTGCACTACTGGTTTAGCATCATTAAGAGGGGGGGGGCAAATGACGCGTGTGTACAAGTGGACCAAAATGACGATAAAGGGATTTAGCGGACACCAGGTCGTGGACCTCTGGCTCATTGAAGATAAAGAAGGCGATCTTGCTGTTCGGCTGCTTAGAGTCGCTGTGTCAACGTTTATCTGCCTTTGGTTGGCGCTGTACCGCGACAATATATATATATATATATATATATATATATATATATATATATATATATATATATATGTATATATATATATATATATATATATATATATATATATTTATAGATATATATATATATATATATATATATATATATATATATATATATATTGCTACGTCATGAGCCCGGCTGTAGTATGTGTCGGGTATGTATAGGAGGAGGACGACGTTGTCTGCTGCGGCCTGAGGACTCCATCTTTACCGCGACTGCCGAACTTCATCCTCAGCCGGTAAATGAATCCACCTATCCTTTAATTCAACCGTAACAGTTTTGTGGTGGAGGTGCTCGGTAATCAACCAAGCAACACGACGCTTCAAGCGCCTGATCTACGACGAAGCCGCCGCCTTGCTGGACTGCCCCCGTTACCACTGGCAGCTGAGATGCCTGACGGCGAAGAAGGAAACCGGATCCGCGCAGCTGCAGACCTTCTACCAGTCCCAGCAGCACCGCTAGTGCCAGGTTCGCCGGCGGCTGGTCCCTGGTTGCGTCAGGATCTGATAGTGCCTCGCACATTCGGTGGCAAATCTGGCGAAGACGTGGACGTCTGGCTCACACACTAGAAAGGGGTGAGCAAATATTACCAGTGGGACGTGGCGACGCACCTGATCAAAGTAGTATTTTTCTTAACGGACACAGCACTCGTGTGGTACGAGAACCACGAACATGCCCTCACGTCATGGGATCGCTTCGTTTCCGATATAAGAGCGTGCTTCGGAGACTCCGTAGGTAAACGAAAGCAGGCGGAACAAACGTCTACTGCAGAGAGCTCAGATCCCATAAGAGACGTGCACGACCTATGTCGAGGCAATCTTGAAGCTCTGCAAGATTGTGAACCTTTTTATGTCAGTGGAAGACAAAGTTTGAAACCTGTTGAAGGGCATTGCTGAGGACGTGTATCAGTTCTTCATCAGCAAAGACAGCCTTGCCAAGGTAACCGACGTCATAAGCCACTGTCGCACATTCAAGACCCTGAAGATGCAACGTATCACCCCCAAGGTCGGTCGCCTACCGAATGTAACCACCGTGGCAAGTGTTGAGAAATACACGCCACTTGATCTATCTATCTATCCATCTATCTATCTATCTATCTATCTATCTATCTATATATATATATATATATATATATATATATTGTGAGCGCGACAAGCGAATGACTCTTTATTCTATTTGATATCATCACCTGTACACCTTTTTCATCTAAAAATATTATCACCAGCGTGATTTAGCTCGAGCCTGGCTGAATAAACCGGTTCCTCACAAGTGGTGGACTGTGCTTTTCGTTCCCTCAAGTCCTCTCGCCCGTTCTCACTGGAGCTCCGCTCGGGCCGTCGCATACAACCCCCTGCCATGGCGTCCCAAGAAAACCCTGGCCAATCCAACGTCGCCGTCCTACTGCAGTCACCGCCACCCGCTCCGCCCAACAACACTCGCCTGCGTGATCCACCTGTGTTTTCCGGTCTCCGAGGCGATGATGTCGAAGACTGGATTAAGAACTACGACCTCGTCAGCGATTTGAACAGGTGGGACAATCCACAGAAGTTGCGCAGCATCCCATTTTACTTATCCGATGTTGCGAAAACTTGGTTCTGGAACCACCACCTGGATCTTCCCGACTGGGACACTTTCGAGCAGCAAATTCGTCAGGTATTTAGTGCCCCTGCAGTTCGCACTGAGGCAGCAAAGAAGAAAGTCGCCGAACGCACGCAGCTGCCGGGTGAATCTTACACCTCTTATATTGAGGATGTCCTCGCACTGTGCAAGCGCGTTAACACCGGCATGTCTCAGAACGACCAAATACGCCACATTATTAAAGGCATTAACACCGTCGCCTTTAACGCCCTCGCCACGCTAAATCCGGCCACCACCCAGGACGTGATAACCATCTGTCAGCGATTTGACGAGCTTCCGTCTCTTCGCCTTTGCTACGATGCCACCGACGTTCGTTTGCCTGCACCCCTCGAATTGCGTGCGCTTATTCGTGACATCGTTCGTGTAGAGCTGCACGGGCGCTGCTCTTCCTGTGCTGCGGAAGTTACTTTCCCTTCTGAAAAAGATAGCTTGCGAGACCTGATTAAACAAGAGATCACCTCCGCATCGCGTGCGACGTGTTCCAACAGTCCCTGCGTGCGCCAAATGCGCACGTACGCCGAAGTTGCCGTGCTCTCTGCCACCCCCACCGTTTCTGTGCCTACAACAGCAGACCATACACCTGTGGCTTCGTTATCACCGCCAGCGCGTGCACCACCTTACTACGCACCTCAGCGCCCACCTCGACCAATCTGTAACTACTGTGGCTATCGAGGACATAACGCTCGGTTTTCTCAAAGGCGCCAACAAGACAAGCAACGTGGCTACGCTCCCGAAGAACATCGAAGCTTCCGTCCCACCATGAACTACCTACGACCACCCTTCCGGTCGTCCTATTACCGTTCACCGTCACCTACTTACCATACGGACATGCCTGGGAATTCCCGTACGTCACGCCGCAGGTCACCTTCGCCAAGTCGCCGTTCAGTGTCGCCTCTACGGCCCGCGTCCTATTCCACGACCGCTCACGCTGAAAACTCCCCAATGCAGTTTTAGGAGGGGAAATTGCATCCCTTGGACCGCTAACAATTCCTCCAGAGTGGCCATCGAATTTGATAGTAGTGTTTGTAGAAGGTGTACGCTTTGAGGCTCTTGTAGACACTGGCGCTGCCGTTTCAATTATTCGTGCTGATTTTTGTTCCCGCCTTCGAAAAGTCACCACACCTTATGGCGGCTCACCTCTACGTGCGGCGACCAACGCTCTCATTCGTCCACTTGCACAGTGTACCGTTCGCGTCTGCATAGAAAGCATTCGTCGTCACATTGTTTTCGCGGTATTTCATGAGTGCACCCACGCTCTCATTCTTGGGTGAGATTTCTGGTCTTCTGCATCCGCTTTTATTTCATGTCATCAGCGCCTCCTGCATCTAAATGCCACTGACTCTTCTCCGGTTGAACAAGATGGACGCATCCGCTTTGTCATCAAGTCAGATTATGTACTTCGGCCATACATCGAAGAAATTATAAGTGTTCATTGCACCGACGTTGTGGATGGCGACGTAATAATTCTTCCTTACGGTCATACTCTACGTAGGGGCATTGTGATCACACCAGGGCTTATTCGCTTCTTCGATGGGTCTACGTACCTAACCGCCACAAATCAAACGCCCGAGTGTGTACTGTTCCCCTGTGGCTCAACAGTATCTTACGCGGTCGACAGTGAGCCTGTTGCGATTATTAGTCTTTCGAACAACAATTACAACGATGTTCCGAAGTCACAATCCCTGCCATTCAATGCCTCTGCCACACCTGTGTCCGCAACAATAAGCAATGAGTTAACACCTGATCAAACTGAAGATTTACTCGCCCTGTTAAATAGACACTGCTCTCCATTTGACGTGAACTCGCCCGCCCTCAGCTTGACTACCACTGCCACTCACAGCATCCAGACTGACGGCTCTCGTATTGTACATCGGCGTCCATATCGCGTGTCTCAGACAGAGCGTAAGATCATCGAGGAAAATGTCTCAGACATGCTACGACGCAACATAATACGTCCTTCCTTGAATCCCTGGTCATGCCCAGTTGTTTTCGTTCAAAAGAAAGATGGGACAGTGCGTTTCTGCGTCGATTACCGTGCGCTAAACAAAATAACGCGCAAGGATGTTTATCCCCTCCCTCGGATCGACGATGCACTGGATTCATTACAGGGCGCAGAGTATTTTTCAAGCCTCGACCTTAGGTCAGGCTACTGGCAGATACCAATGTCGGAGTCTGATAAAGAGAAGACCGCCTTTTCAACGCCAGATAGGTTGTACGAGTTCAATGTGATGCCTTTTGGACTCTGTAATGCGCCCGCCACCTTCGAACGCATTATAGACGGCGTATTGCGTGGTTTGAAATGGAAAACATGTCTGTGCTTACTCGATGACATAGTAGTGTTTTCATCCACGTTCTCGCAACATCTACAACGTCTTGACGAAGTCCTCACATGCCTTGCAAAAGCCGGTCTACAGCTTAACACCAAGAAATGTACCTTTGCTAGCAAGACAATCAAGGTTCTCGGCCACCTTGTCAGCAAAGAAGGAATTCGACCCGACCCCGAGAAGCTTGCCGCTGTTCTCAATTTTCCTCGTCCACTACGTCAAAAGGACCTGCGCAGCTTTCTTGGGTTATCTTCTTACTTCCGGCGCTTCATACGTGGTTTCGCGGAGCTTGCGTCTCCGCTCCATCAACTCCTCGCAAATAACGTCCCCTTCATTTGGTCCGAAGACTGCGAAAGCGCTTTCACGGCATTGAAGCAAGCCCTCACGTCAGATCCGATACTGTGCCTTGTTCGATTCCACCGCACCCACCATCCTTCACACCGACGCAAGTAGTCATGGTCTTGGTGCGGTACTCTTGCAGCGTGACAAAAACTCTTGCGAACGCGTCGTTGCTTACGCAAGTCGTGCACTTACCGCTCCAGAAAAGAACTACACTATCACCAAGCAGGAGTGCCTTGCTGTTGTTTGGGCAGTGCAAAGATTCCTACCATATCTTCACGGCCGTAATTTTACCGTCGTGACCGACAATAACGCCTTATGCTGGCTTTCATCGCTGAAAAACTTGACGGGTCGCCTCGGTCGCTGGGCGCTTCGCTTGCAGGAGTATGATTTCGATGTCGCCTACAGATCTGGGAAGAAGCATCAAGATGCTGATGCTCTATCGCGCTGTCCTTTGCCCAGCGGAAGCCACTTACCATCGATACTCCAAAACGACAGCACCTCTCCAATCGCAGCGCTAAGTTCATCACCTGCCACCCTATCCGTCCTTGTTTCACAACAACGTGTCGACCATACTCCCGCACCATTGTTGACCGCTTGACCGGCTCTACTACTCCTCCAAAAGCCAGACTCCGTCGACAACTAAACAAGTTAAGCTGGTCGACGATGCTTTATGGTCGCTACATTTACCACATCGATGGCAACAAGTGGGACCCGTCATCCCACGTTCTCTGCAACGTGAAGTTCTGGAAGCCATTTCATGATGACCAACCGCTGCTCATCTAGGCTATCACAAGACTTACGTCAAAATACGAAGTCGTGTTTTTGGCCTGGCCTCTCTTCAGCCGTCGCTAAGTACGTCGCCTCTTGGTCCATTGCCAACGGCGAAAACGACCGACAACTGCTCCGGCTGGCTTAATGCAACCTCTTTCTTGTCCCGCCTCGCCTTTTGAAATCGTTGGAATCGACTTGTATCGCCCTCTTTCTATATCAACCAATAGGAATCGCTGGATTGTCACGGCCATCGACCACCTTACCCGCTACGCAGAAACAGCTCTATACCATGTGGGCTGCTACCGAGATCGCCGATTTCTTTCTTCGCCACATCTTTTTGCGTCATGGAGCTCCACGCATCTCCTCAGTGATCGTGGCAAAGTCTTCCTATCTTCCATTGTCGAGCAAGTTTTTGCGTGCCTCGAACACTGTTCCAAGACCACTTTTAGCTACCACCCCCAGACCAATGGATTGACTGAACGGTTTCATCGAACCCTATCGGACGTGATCGCCATGTACATTCACCCCAACCACACGAACTGGGATGCAATTCTACCCTTCGTGACATTCGCCTATAATACGGCTGCTAAACGCACTACCGGCTTTTCTCCATTTTTACTCGTCCATGGTCGCTCGCCGAGTTTCGCTCTGAATGTCTCTTTCCTTTCGGCCCCTGCACCCTCGACGGCTCCTTTCTTTGAAGAATTCCTATCTCGTCTCGCACACTGCCGTCACCAGGCCCGTGTTAACACCGGCCTCTCTCAAGACACTCGAAAATCTCGCTACGACTCGTCTCGCCGTGTTGTGAGTATTTCCCCTGGTGACGAAGTTCTTCTATGGACCCCACTACGCGTCCCCGGCCTATGCGACAAATTTATCAGTCGCTTCATTGGGCCATACAGGGTGGTCGAACAGACATCTCCTGTCAATTACCGCGTTTCTCCTCTTAGCGCTAGTTCTGATCATCGTTGCCGAGGAACAGAGATAGTGCACGTATCTCGTTTAAAGCCTTATGCGCGACGCATTTCATAATACTGCTAAACGACCAGGCGGCCGCTTTCACCGCGCGGGGGAATTAGTGTGAGCGCGACAAGCGGATGACTCTTTATTCTCTTTAATATCATCATCACCTGTACATCTTCTTCATCTAAAAATATCATCACCAGCGTGATTTCGCTCGAGCCTGGCTGAATAAACCGTTCCTCACTATATATATATATATATATATATATAATATATAATATATATAATATATATATATAATATATATATATATATTATATTATATTATATATATATATATATGCTGTATAAGTATATATTATAGTGAGGCGTTTAGAGTGGCACTTTTATAAAACAGGAGAGCGGTCACGACACACAAGTGGTAATGGCGGAACCAGTCTGAGTCCCCAGCCAACCAAACGTGTCTTCTTCACCGACTGAGTCATACCCCTGCCTTTCTGAGTAGCACTCATCTTCTTCACTACATTTTCCTCCCCTCCGGAAAAGAGCCATCCTGGCGACTCATGGGCAGGAGACAATAGAGGGATCATAATATGGTTTTAGGCGGTCTATGTGGACGGTCTCACGTCCACGGCGTCGTTGATCATGGGGCTGCTCCAGCGGCTCGACGATGTAATTGACGGATGAAGTTTGCTTAACCACACGTTAAGGACCGTCATACTTGTACGTCAGTTTCGTTGAGAGACTAGGGCTGGTTGAAGGGATGCGAAGCCAGACAAGGTCATCTGATGCATAAGAAGCCGGAAGCGTCGGGCTATCGCGGTGGTGTTTCTGCCGTTGCTGTTCAGCACTTCTGAAGGAGCGGGCAAGCTGACGACACTCTTCCGCGTATTTAGCAGCTTGTGACATCGTCGTCGACTCAGCAACATCCGGGTGGTAAGGAAGGATGGTGTCTAGCGTGCAAGAGGGCTCGCGACCATAAAGGAGGAAGTATGGAGAGAAACCAGTGGTTGTCTGGACAGCAGTATTA
>NW_023609965.1:0-16108 GCF_013339725.1 Rhipicephalus microplus
AAAGTTTATGCAGAACCTATTTCGCTTAGTAATCGTATTTTAGCCATTCTCCTTTCTTTCTTAAATTTTAAAACAAATTACACGCCATGTCCTTCCTAAACTCATGTTCATAATCTTTCAAGGAGACTGAAATATAGCTCCGAACGTTTTTGGCCACTATTCAAAACTTGCCTGCGACTTTTCATTGAAGATATTTTGAGCGAAAGAACATCATCTGTAGGTAAATAATGGTGCATTGAAACTGAAACGTTGTTGACAGAAGTGGTATTATTGCAAGTAAACTGAGCATGAGATGATGCGCCATTCAGAAAGTAGTGAAGCAGCATCGGCAATCGGTCCAGGACTTGTCAATGGAATGCACACAGGTGATCAATATTACTTCCCTGTTAGAAAAATGGTATATGTAAAATTGAAGATTCATTGAAAACTTTTGAAGCTATGTTGCCAAATGTGAATGTGGGAACCCGTATCTACTTCAGGCCTAGCTAGTTCGCCGCGGCCTGCCGTGACGAAATTTACGTTTTTTCATTGCATGACAGCAACAACAACATCAAACAGAAAACACAGTTCAAGGAAAGATTCTCGCTGTCTCGAACAAGACCTTTGGTAACGTAGTTCCCGAGGACACTACCGTTACCGGCTTGACATGGTGTATGGTACAGAAAGGGGGTAACGCTTAAAGCGTACAAAAATATTTGGGTTATATCTCTAGGTTCATCACATCCATTTTTTTATACGCCGGCATCTAATATGAAAACAGTGATTCGCAGTTTACTTACCCGCTCTGAGGTGGTCTACAGAGGGTGCAAACACCTCTCTTTTTCCCACTTTTTCTTGCTGTTTCACTATGTTTTTGCTAAGTTTTTCTTGTCTGACTTTGTTTCTATTGCTTTTTCTGTACATTATTTATTTCTCTTTATCCTGTATTTCTTGCTCTTCCTCCTATTTAACACGAATTGTTTTATGCCGGGATCTACCACGGCTACGCTGACGTATTTCCGTAACGGAGGAGAAAATGTAAAATATATGCTAACAGATTGCAAAAAAAGTGAAGGAAAAATTTTGTCGAGCGGCATCCAATCAGTAACTTCCTGCTTCACACCGCGTGGTGGTAACCACTACATCACAGGACGCACGTCGTCGAGGATGCCAACGGCACGTCGTTTATACAGGGTGCCCCAGGTATCTTTACCCATAGTTTAAAATGTGCGAACGCACGCATTTATGACGCGACCAATGCATGTTGCTGACCGGTACCGGGAGCTGTTCAAATATTGTTGGAGTTATTTAAGTGTTGTTTAATTAGGCCTGTTTGTTTACTAAGTTTCGAAGGAAAGAAGATGGATAAAAATTTCGATGAGATAGTTGTAGATCGGTTCGCTAAACCTTTGATTAGACAGTTTCGAACTTTATATCTGTTAATTATCAGTGTTTTGCTACTTAACTACAAATGCCCGAGAAACAAAAAAATAGCACGGGACAACTCGCTCGTGCGCCAGTGCTCACGATGATTCTAGTGCTCCCTAACGTTCCGCGTACAAACGAACATACCGCTTGCCCGATTGTGCTGTCTTGACAGAGCCGCAGCGATGGTGGTGGCTTTGCGACGAACACGTATTGCTATCGCCCAAAAAAGTGATAAGCACTGTGACTGCTTATCGCTGTCATGAACCAGTACGAGGGAAGCGTAGCTTCGTCCGCAAAACGCTAGAGAGCACCAGAATCACGGCACGCGTAGGCGTACAAGTAGGTTTGTGACGTGGTGTTTTTTTATTTCTGGAATTTGTAGTTAGCAGAAAAACCTAATAATTAGCAGATACATTGTCTAGAACTATGTAATTAGGCTGTTGTTAAGCGATCTTCAACTTTCTCGATGAAACTTTTTATCCATCTTCGTTCCTTGAAAAATTAGCTAATTAAACGTATCTAATAAACATATTATAAAACAAAAGATAGTCTGACCGACTCCAGGCGACAGTCAGCAACATACATTTAGTGGCGTCGTAATCGAGTTTGTCAGCATATTTTTAAAGTCTGACTTAAGATAGCTGGGGCACCCTTCAAAACCATACACCGTTTGATGTCCTCAGAGCTTCGAACATTAGCGCGGTGTCTTTATCAGTAGCGTTTGGCACGACTTCGCGCGAGCTCGTCGCGCCATAACGGTTGGTAACCACCATAAGGCTCGTAACCTCCAAAGAGCGAGAGCTCTCTTGCAAGCGCGGTTACCACACTCATAATTCTGGAGAGAACGAAGGTGACGCTGGCTGCCGCGACCTCGTTTACGAAGGGAGTGCGCTGCCGACACACTACGATGTAAGAATTGCCACATTTAGTCTCTCTTGTCTTGTGTAATAATGTGCGTTCTTCTCGTCCGTCTTTGTTTCTGTTTGAACACCGATCTTTAAGTGTCGACCTGGGACAGTTGTAAGTGCATGCTCGCCTTGTGTAAGCTCATTTTTTGCGTGCTTTGTGCTTGAGTGCACACTGCAGATTTCGAGCTTCATGCCGTACTGCGCCGGACTTCACATTCATTGCTGTATAATTCGCTTGCCCTTGTAGTGATACAAGCGCAATAAACGTTCAAACACGTCTGCAAAGACACATTTCCCTTTCGTGTTATACTGATGCTAGAAGAGGAATGAGCCACATTTTTAAAATAATTGCAAAGACTGAAAGCGTCCGATTTCAGTTAATCACTGGCAATCAAAGCAGCTGCATTAAAAAAAATAACCCTCCACACATTACCTCACCCATGAAATGTTGCCTGTCAGTTTTGTTTCATTCACCGAAACATCCTGATGTTACTATGGAGAATGGCGCAAGTGGTTCAAATCAAACGTTTCGTTTTCACCTCGTTAGGCAAAATAGGCGGTGCCATCTAGCAGGGCTCCCAACCAAGCAAGCAGAAAATTTTTAATGGCTGTTATTGCTGCTGTGGTCCCGCTACTTTCGGTTTTTCTTCTGCTAGTGTCGGGGCGGCGCAGTGAAGGTGGACAACGTTAGCGAAGTCAACTGCTGCGTGACGAGCTCCGTTTCAGGCCGTTGAAATGAAGTGCGCTAACACTGTGCGGACCTATGAAACGTAATACATGTAACAATGAGCAGTTCCTTGGCAGGAAAGTAGCACTACAAGGTTTCTTGATCGCTATGACAGCTAGGAATCAATTTCGAATTATGATTCGCTTTTAGCGCCCCTCTGAATTACTGTATTTGCTGTGATTTCCGTTTAAATATAAATATTGGTGACGTGACATTGGAGGAAACGTGCAATAACGTAGCCAAATCAAGCAACTACAGGCAATTTGAAAATCTATGAGGAGAACACTAAAGAAAAAAATAATAAAATACGAATACCCTATTTTAGACTCCTGACACCACAACTTGAAAGAAAGACGCTGACGTTCTAGAAATGTACAAGGGTACATAACAGCGTTAATACAGGTGTCGAAGTCAAAATGCAGATTTTTTCAGGTATCGCATACTCAAGCACAAGTTTTATGGTGCAGCAATGTTTCCTAAACAATTTTGACACCTTTTTCCAATACAGATTCACGAATTCGATCGTAAATGTGCAATCTTCGTCTTATAGCTTTCAACTATTCATGATGAACAAATAGCTTGAATATCAATTTTGTGATCCACACAAAACTGCCCCGTCTGAATCGCGCTGCTCGGACATGATCCCACACCGAAATCTAATTTTCTTAGGTCTCCCGCCTTTTGCTTTTGTCTCCCGCCTTTTGCTTTTGTCTCCCGCCTTTCGCCCTAGAGATACTTTCAGCCTTACTGGATGGTCTACAACACTACAAATTTTATCCCATGCCGACATATGGATGGTTGAAGACATTTTAGTCTGCCTAACAGACACTTGCAAACGTCAGATGCTTGCGCGCTTTGCTCAGACTTTGCCATCTTAAACCATATGCTCTGGCGGGTGCTCTGCGTACGGGTCGAAAACGTTACATCGTCCAAGTGCGATACTGTGCTACAACAGTACGTGATTTAAGGACGCAGCTAAGGGCAGTGCAACGGGCCCACGACGTGGCGGACAGATTAAGCCTATCTGGTTCCGACGTGCAAGCGGCCCGCTTCACATGCTAGTTCCCGCCCCGCATCGACCTAACTAAAGTTTCTCCATACCATACCATACCTAATCAAGCTTGTGTTCTGGACTTTAATTGTGAAATAACTTGAATTGTAGTTAGACTCATAAGTCAAGATATTAAATCGAGATAGTTAGCAAATACTCTCTACGCACAAAGTCAACGCCTTCGTATACTCAAGGAGCAATAAATGCTGCGTGGGAGCCCATAAATATTGTGCAAAAGCAACATGCAACGGATTTTGTTAGAATCCGTTGCTTTCTTGCGCATACCAGTTTTAGAGCCCCGTTTTAGGTGCCTGTTCCTTCATTGAGCGGTGTTACCATCGCCGCCACGGTTGGTGGCGTAATAAATAGACAAAAAAATATAGAAAATATAGAAAAATACCCTTGGTCCAAGAGTATTGAACACAGGTTATCGCGTGGCATACGAGTGCTCGTGCCAAGAGCCCTCCTTTTTTTCTTCGTGGTAATTTCACTAACGAGGTTCATGTATAATCTTGTACAAAATACTAAAGGCATTTCCCACAAACGCACAACAAGCGCTATGAAAACACATTTCAAAGAACACTCTGTCACAAGAAGGCCTCAAGAAGCGCGTTTTGTGAACTATAAATACCAGTCCAGCTGGCGGTGCAGTTCCCCATAAAAGTCGCTTAGCTGTACAACGCTTGCACCTCATTTGCGAAAACAAAAAGCCTGTACAAGCATCGGGCAATCAATTGCGTTAACACTATGGGACTTGGCATGGCAGAAAAGCGAAATCATAACGAGTCATCACACAATGCTGATTCCACAACGAACGTGTGGAACGTGAAGTGGGCACGTCGACTGGCAACCAGCGAGCACCATGTTGCAATACACTCCTGTTTTTCATGCAGCTTGCTCTGATCGCCTCGACTACCGAAGCCAGCACAGCGAACACGGTATCCACGCCTGTTCACGAGCAATCCATGGAGACTGTGCAGAGGAATTCCTAAGCCTGGTGCCGACTGGGGACACCCGTGCGCAACCTCGTCGATAACACTGAGCTAAGATATAAACGCCCCATTTCCTTCGGATTTCTTCAGTGGGAACGTCAGGCTGGCATCCAGCGAGCACCATGTTGAATACACTCCTGTTTTTCATGCAGCTTGCTCTGATCGCCTCGACTACCGAAGCCAGCACAGCGAACACGGTATCCACGCCTGTTTCACGAGCAATCCATGGAGACTGTGCAGAGGAATTCCTAAGCCTGGGTGCCGACTGGGACACCCGTGCGCAACCTCGTCGATAACACTGAGCTAAGATATAAACGCCCCATTTCCTTCGGATTTCTTCAGTGGGCACGTCAGCTGGCATCCAGCGAGCACCATGTTGAATACACTCCTGTTTTTCATGCAGCTTGCTCTGATCGCCTCGACTACCGAAGCCAGCACAGCGAACACGGTATCCACGCCTGTTTCACGAGCAATCCATGGAGACTGTGCAGAGGAATTCCTAAGCCTGGGTGCCGACTGGGGACACCCGTGCGCAACCTCGTCGATAACACTGAGCTAAGATATAAACGCCCCATTTCCTTCGGATTTCTTCAGTGGCACGTCAGCTGGCATCCAGCGAGCACCTGTTGAATACACTCCTGTTTTTCATGCAGCTTGCCTCTGATCGCCTCGACTACCGAAGCCAGCACAGCGAACACGGTATCCACGCCTGTTTCACGAGCAATCCATGGAGACTTTGCAGAGGAATTCCTAAGCTGGGTGCCGACTGGGGACACCCGGCGCAACCTCGTCGATAACACTGAGCTAAGATATAAACGCCCCATTTCCTTCGATTTCTTCAGTGGGCACGTCAGCTGGCATCCAGCGAGCACCATGTTGAATACACTCCTGTTTTTGCATGCAGCTTGCTCTGATCGCCTCGACTACCGAAGCCAGCACAGCGAACACGGTATCCACGCCTGTTTCACGAGCAATCCATGGATGACTGTGCAGAGGAATTCCTAAGCCTGGGTGCCGACTGGGGACACCCGTGCGCAACCTCGTCGATAACACTGAGCTAAGATATAAACGCCCCATTTCCTTCGGATTTCCTCAGTGGGAACGTCGGCTGGCATCCAGCGAGCACCATGTTGAATACACTCCTGTTTTTCATGCAGCTTGCTCTGATCGCCTCGACTACCGAAGCCAGCACAGCGAACACGGTATCCACGCCTGTTTCACGAGCAATCCATGGAGACTGTGCAGAGGAATTCCTAAGCCTGGGCTGCCGACTGGGACACCCGTGCGCAACCTCGTCGATAACACTGAGCTAAGATATAAACGCCCCATTTCCTTCGGATTTCCTCAGTGGGAACTTCGGCTGGCATCCAGCGAGCACCATGTTGAATACACTCCTGTTTTTCATGCAGCTTGCTCTGATCGCCTCGACTACCGAAGCCAGCACAGCGAACACGGTATCCACGCCTGTTTCACGAGCAATCCATGGAGACTGTGCAGAGGAATTCCTAAGCCTGGGTGCCGACTGGGGACACCCGTGCGCAACCTCGTCGATAACACTGAGCTAAGATATAAACGCCCCATTTCCTTCGGATTTCTTCAGTGGGCACGTCAGCTGGCATCCAGCGAGCACCATGTTGAATACACTCCTGTTTTTCAAGCAGCTTGCTCTGATCGCCTCGACTACCGAAGCCAGCACAGCGAACACGGTATCCACGCCTGCTTCACGAGCAATCCATGGAGACTGTGCAGAGGAATTCCTAAGCCTGGGTGCCGACTGGGGACACCCGTGCGCAACCTCGTCGATAACACTGAGCTAAGATATAAACGCCCCATTTCCTTCGGATTTCCTCAGTGGGAACGTCGGCTTGCATCCAGCGAGCACCATGTTGAATACACTCCTGTTTTTCATGCAGCTTGCTCTGATCGCCTCGACTACCGAAGCCAGCACAGCGAACATGGTATCCACGCCTGTTTCACGAGCAATCCATGGAGACTGTGCAGAGGAATTCCTAAGCCTGGGTGCCGACTGGGGACACCCGTGCGCAACCTCGTCGATAACACTGAGCTAAGATATAAACGCCCCATTTCCTTCGGATTTCTTCAGTGGGCACGTCAGCTGGCATCCAGCGAGCACCATGTTGAATACACTCCTGTTTTTCATGCAGCTTGCTCTGATCGCCTCGACTACCGAAGCCAGCACAGCGAACACGGTATCCACGCCTGTTTCACGAGCAATCCATGGAGACTGTGCAGAGGAATTCCTAAGCCTGGGTGCCGACTGGGGACACCCGTGCGCAACCTCGTCGATAACACTGAGCTAAGATATAAACGCCCCATTTCCTTCGGATTTCTTCAGTGGGCACGTCAGCTGGCATCCAGCGAGCACCATGTTGAATACACTCCTGTTTTTCATGCAGCTTGCTCTGATCGCCTCGACTACCGAAGCCAGCACAGCGAACACGGTATCCACGCCTGTTTCACGAGCAATCCATGGAGACTGTGCAGAGGAATTCCTAAGCCTGGGTGCCGACTGGGGACACCCGTGCGCAACCTCGTCGATAACACTGAGCTAAGATATAAACGCCCCATTTCCTTCGGATTTCCTTCAGTGGGCACGTCAGGCTGGCATCCAGCGAGCACCATGTTGAATACACTCCTGTTTTTCATGCAGCTTGCTCTGATCGCCTCGACTACCGAAGCCAGCACAGCGAACACGGTATCCACGCCTGTTTCACGAGCAATCCATGGAGACTGTGCAGAGGAATTCCTAAGCCTGGGTGCCGACTGGGGACACCCGTGCGCAACCTCGTCGATAACACTGAGCTAAGATATAAACGCCCCATTTCCTTCGGATTTCTTCAGTGGGCACGTCAGCTGGCATCCAGCGAGCACCATGTTGAATACACTCCTGTTTTTCATGCAGCTTGCTCTGATCGCCTCGACTACCGAAGCCAGCACAGCGAACACGGTATCCACGCCTGTTTCACGAGCAATCCACGGAGACTGCGCAGAGGAATTCCTAAGCCTGGGTTCCGACTGGGGACACCCGTGCGCAACCTCGTCGATAACAATGAGTTAAGATATAAATGCCCCATTTCCTTCGGATTTCTTCAGTGGGCACGTCAGCTGGCATCCAGCGAGCACCATGTTGAATACACTCCTGTTTTTCATGCAGCTTGCTCTGATCGCCTCGACTACCGAAGCCAGCACAGCGAACACGGTATCCACGCCTGTTTCACGAGCAATCCACTGGAGACTGTGCAGAGGAATTCCTAAGCCTGGGTGCCGACTGGGGACACCCGTGCGCAACCTCGTCGATAACACTGAGCTAAGATATAAACGCCCCATTTCTTCGGATTTCTTCAGTGGGAACGTCAGCTGGCATCCAGCGAGCACCATGTTGAATACACTCCTGTTTTTCATGCAGCTTGCTCTGATCGCCTCGACTACCGAAGCCAGCACAGCGAACACGGTATCCACGCCTGTTTCACGAGCAATCCATGGAGACTGTGCAGAGGAATTCCTAAGCCTGGGTGCCGACTGGGGACACCCGTGCGCAACCTCGTCGATAACACTGAGCTAAGATATAAACGCCCCATTTCCTTCGGATTTCTTCAGTGGGCACGTCAGCTGGCATCCAGCGAGCACCATGTTGAATACACTCCTGTTTTTCATGCAGCTTGCTCTGATCGCCTCGACTACCGAAGCCAGCACAGCGAACACGGTATCCACGCCTGTTTCACGAGCAATCCATGGAGACTGTGCAGAGGAATTCCTAAGCCTGGGTGCCGACTGGGGACACCCGTGCGCAACCTCGTCGATAACACTGAGCTAAGATATAAACGCCCCATTTCCTTCGGATTTCTTCAGTGGAACGTCAGCTGGCATCCAGCGAGCACCATGTTGAATACACTCCTGTTTTTCATGCAGCTTGCTCTGATCGCCTCGACTACCGAAGCCAGCACAGCGAACACGGTATCCACGCCTGTTTCACGAGCAATCCATGGAGACTGCGCAGAGGAATTCCTAAGCCTGGGTGCCGACTGGGGACACCCGTGCGCAACCTCGTCGATAACACTGAGCTAAGATATAAACGCCCCATTTCCTTCGGATTTCTTCAGTGGGAACGTCGGCTGGCATCCAGCGAGCACCATGTTGAATACACTCCTGTTTTTCATGCAGCTTGCTCTGATCGCCTCGACTACCGAAGCCAGCACAGCGAACACGGTATCCACGCCTGCTTCACGAGCAATCCATGGAGACTGTGCAGAGGAATTCCTAAGCCTGGGTGCCGACTGGGACACCCGTGCGCAACCTCGTCGATAACACTGAGCTAAGATATAAACGCCCCATTTCCTTCGGATTTCTTCAGTGGGCACGTCAGCTGGCATCCAGCGAGCACCATGTTGAATACACTCCTGTTTTTCATGCAGCTTGCTCTGATCGCCTCGACTACCGAAGCCAGCACAGCGAACACGGTATCCACGCCTGTTTCACGAGCAATCCATGGAGACTGCTGCAGAGGAATTCCTAAGCCTGGGGCCGACTGGGGACACCCGTGCGCAACCTCGTCGATAACACTGAGCTAAGATATAAACGCCCCATTTCCTTCGGATTTCTTCAGTGGGCACGTCAGCTGGCATCCAGCGAGCACCATGTTGAATACACTCCTGTTTTTCATGCAGCTTGCTCTGATCGCCTCGACTACCGAAGCCAGCACAGCGAACACGGTATCCACGCCTGTTCCAGGAGCAATCCATGGTGACTGCGCAGAGGAATTCCTAAGCCTGGGCGCCGACTGGGGACACCCGTGCGCAACCTCGTCGATAACACTGAGCTAAGATATAAACGCCCCATTTCCTTCGGATTTCTTCAGTGGACACGTCAGCTGGCATCCAGCGAGCACCATGTTGAATACACTCCTGTTTTTCATGCAGCTTGCTCTGATCGCCTCGACTACCGAAGCCAGCACAGCGAACACGGTATCCACGCCTGTTTCCACGAGCAATCCATGGAGACTGTCGCAGAGGATCCCTAAGCCTGGGTCGCCGACTGGGGCACCCGGTGCAACCATCGTCGATAACAACGAGCCAAGATATAAACGCCCCATTTCCATTCGGATTTCTTCACGTGGGGCACGTATGACTGGCATCCAGCGAGGCACCGTGCAAATCCACTCCCTTTTTCATGCAGGTTAGTAACAATGCTTACAAAATTATATCCAAGTACCTTTGCCTTGTACCGCTGACGTGCCCACGTAGACTGTACTGAATGTACTGATCTGCATGTGACTTTGTGTTCCGAGATCGCGGATGCGTCCTCGACAATCGTAGTATAGAAATGATCCTATGAAGCCCATCTTGTCGCCTACTCATGCTATGTGTGTGACGTCAAATCTAGGCCAGGGCCTACCACTCAGCAGGTTCTAGCTGAACTGCCTTGAGGGCCAGAAAAATATTCAAACAAAGGCTGGTGGAATATTGAGGTCAAATACAGAAAGTTGATGAAGCTATATCTGCGATAAATGAATATCAAGAATTTGACGCACTGACCATAGATTACGAGTTACAGTTTTAGAAAGAAAGCTTGTTGACCTAGAAGATTACAGCAGGCTTAACAACCTAAGTATTTTTGGTATAGCTGAAAACCTAAAAGAAACGTATGAAGAGCTGTCGCAGCTTGTCTTGAAGGAAGTGTTCACTGATAAAGTAGGTATAAAAGTTATTTTCGGCAGCAAAAATTCACAGATTGCGGTCGGAATCAACCTAACAAGCATCGACCGGTTATTATCAAACTGTTCGATCACCGTGAGAAATTAAAACATTACTAAAACAATGCTTTAGACTAAAGGGCAGTAGCTACTCTGTATCGGAAGACTACTCCCCTACTACAAGGCAAGCACGCAATAAACTATGCAAGCCACTGCGGAACTTCGGAAGGGCGGGTCCAGAGGTCAAGTTAACTCGAACAAAAGTAAAGATTGGTGAAGAACTATTCACTTGGGATGATGCGCATGACGAGAGAATCCCGGTGCATGATAGCAGATATAGACAATAAAAAGACAAAGAAAGCAATGAACTGACACCAGCCACAATGAAACGGAAAACCTAACGCTTTTGTGTTTTATACCCGCAGCCTTGTAAATAAGTTGATTGACTTCAGTTGCCTAGTACAGTGTCATAATCCGTCAATTATATGCGTCACTGAAACCTGGCCTAATGAATCAACCTCTGAAAACGAATTTCTGCCCTATGGTTACTCGGTTATTTGAAATGACAGGTCGAGTGGTCAAGGTGGTGGCGTGGCGCTCTTTATCAAAAACGACATTGAATATACAACACTGCCTGATCTCCACGAAACAGAGTCTGCCTGGTGTAAGATCAAGATATGCAGTGTGTTTGTAGTGATTGGAGCTGTTTACCGGCCACCAAATGAAGATGACCATTGCACATTGGCAATCACGGACTATATAGTTAAGCAGAGACTTCTTGACAGCAAACTGATCATATGCAGGGACTTCAATGTACCCCACATTAACTGGGAGTCCTTCAGCATGACCGGCCTTGACAAGCTTCTCTGTAATTCATTGATTGACTTCGCTGTATCCCATGATTTTACTCAAGTTCTTCAGTCCCACCAGAGGTGGTTCAATCCTGGACCTTGTTTTCATTACAGCTGACCCATTGAATGATGATTCAGAGTGGGATGTTGTAGAAGGTATCTCGAATCACAATGCAATCTTTGTTCAATTTTCTATTCACTACGAACTTAAGAAACCAGAATACAAAGTTGTTACTGATTTATCACGTGCTAACGTTGAAGGCGTACTTTCCCTGCTAGCAGATTCTTATACAATTTTTCTTTTTTCCAGCAAGAGTTGTGGTGTAAATGCATTGGTGGAACACTTCGCACGAATGTGTCCGACTGCATCTCTAAATTCGTGCCAAACAAATGCGTGAAACACAATCCTAAACACCCATGGTATTATCGAGGAATAATACAGTTTATTCGCCGCATAAAGTGACTACGTCGCCGATGCCGCTCCAATCCAACCACCAATTCACTTTGTGTACGTTAAAGGACACACTCAAAAAAAAGCATGAAGCTAGAGATTTCTATTACAATAACGCGCTGTCGACGTTCATTAGGGAAAATTCGTCCAAATTTTGGAAAACAATTAATCCACCTTCAGGAGAACTTGCTTATTCATTATTGAAAACGAGCTGTGTTCAGTGCTCAGACGATCTTGGAGGCCTTCAATACTTACTTTAAGTCTGATTTTACCGCCGATAACGGCAATGTTCCTCCTTTTGTTACACCCTCTGTATCGGTTGCTATTTCGAGTATTGAGTTAATTTGCTCTGGAGTTCGTAATCTCTTACTCAACATAGATATTGCTAAAAGTGCCGGGCCGGACGGTATCCTTAACGCTTTTCTAAAAAGGCATTCTGAATGATGTGCACGATACCTTATAATTATATTCCAGAAATCGCTTGACTCTGGATGGATCCCGCGAATTCGGAAGATCACTAATGTTCCTATTTTCAAATCGGGTAAGAAGGAAATCATTCAAACTACAGACCAATTTCATTATTATCCACACGCTGCAAGCTACTCGAGCACATCCTTCACAAGCACATTATTCAATACCTAACTGACAACAATGTCCTTTCACAACATCAGCATGGTTTCCGCAGCGGTTTTTCCACTGTCACACAATTGATCGAATTTACACATGACATCGCCTCATCACTTAATAACCACGACCAAGTCGGTGCCATTTTTATTGATTACAGCAAAGCTTTTGACAAGGAATGTCATAAAAAACTTCTGCTCAAACTTGGTAACCTCCTTACTGGCCCATATGCTGACAAATTACTTCATTGGATTACGGATTATTGCACTTGAGGAGTCAGTTTGTTCGCTACAATCACGAACAGTCGTCACAAGCTCATATTTCCTTAGATGTTCCACAAGACTCTGTCTTTGGACCCCTTTTATCATAACTTACATTAACGATGTCACTCAGGTTGTCATTTACACTCCAGTTAAGCTTCGCCTATACGCCGATGACTATTATTGTATTCCATTGTACGTAGCGTCACTGACCAAGTTTTGTTTATGATGTTTTTCTCTCTTCTTTGCAATGGAATAGAACTTCGGAAATGGAGCTCAATTTTCTGAAATCGGGACAATAACTTTCACAATTAAAAAGGAGCCTACAATTAAACAGGAGAATTTAGATATGGCGACTTCAATCACACACTGGAAAAAGTTAAGGAATTTAAGTATCTTGGTGTTGTATTCTCTCCTAACTTGAAGGGCGCAAACACATCGACCTATTTCTGCAAATCGCTTAAAACTTAGGTTGCTCAAGAGAAACGCTAAAGGGTGCCACAAAGAATGCAAGCTATAGCCTTAAATCACTGGTCAGGCTCTTCTTGAATATGCGTGTGTTGTGTGGTCACCTTATCTTGCAATTGACATAAATAAAATTGAGGCCATCCAGCGAAAAGCTATCATTCATTTTTAACTGTTATGACCGTGATTTGTCCCCTTTAGAGCACTGCCATTCTTTATTGCTAAACCGTTTAGACCACAGACGTCAGTGTGATCGGCTTACCATGCTACATAACATCGTGCACAATTCAGCTGCATAGCCACACCCTTTCGTTCACCAATCATCATACCCATGTGACTCGCCGATACAATCCGTTGAACATTGTGCCATTCAGATGTTTTATTGATTGTTTTAAAACTCATTTTTTCCGTGCACAGTTGACACTTGGAACAATCTGGACGCTACTTTGAAACGACTACCGCAGCGCTGTTCGTTGAAAAGTGTCCAATTATGTAAGTTGCTGTTCTTAATTTTGCTGTTGTTCCTTTGTTTGATCATTTATTGTTATTGAACAGGTGTTTCATTACGTAATTTTGTTTTATTTTTGCTGTTTTGGTCGTTTATTGTAACCACTCCTGCAATGTCTCTAACATGAGACAGCAGTATCTGTAAATAAATAATAAAATAAATAACAGTGCTTCCACCCACTGCAATGTAATCAACGGGACAGATGCGTAGCAGGTGCGTGCCTTATCCGCAGTAAAATAATAATGGCGTAGTTGCAGATGTCCCACTCTACAAAAATATGACTGAAGACTAGTTGGTACCTGACGGAAATTCTTAACTTCATGCACAGCTGGCTTTGCCCCGAGGTGAAGCTGCGCTCACAACGCGCCATGTACGGTGTCGTGATAAACATTTTTTTGCTCAGCTAAAATTTGTAAGGCTAGTGGAAAGTTTGTTTTGTGCTAAAAGATCAACCGATTCTTTGCATAAAAATCTGAACGCACCATCATTCCCAAAATTACACGAATTTCTTTGGTAGCAGTGATTTTCCGTGAATTGAAACATGTTCCTACCATGTTATCAAACAACTATCTAACAGAGAAGTGGCGTATGACCTTTGCCTATTTCATTACCGGGATGAAGGCCAATGGCTAATCAAGGTACTAAAACTATAAATCATCAAACTATTTTATTGTTGAATGCATATCTATCCTTAATCAAAATGGCCAATCAAAGGTCAAGTGTGTCATGTTTTAAAAAAAGTAGAGTAGCTGTTCCTGCCTCCTTGAAGTATACTTTGTTTTGCGATAAACGTGAAAATTATGTAGTTTTCTATATTTATAACTTTGTATAATTTTAAACCCGAACAATGTAAACTTTGAATCACTTTTTCCGAGTGCGTTTTTTACTGTTCATTTTTGTTTATATAAGCTGTGCAATGAGCATTGTACCTAGTTTCTGGTTTCACTCCTGGCTGTCCGACGTGCGAGTCCAAAGTGAAGGCCTCGGAAGACGTACGAGTCTCCATTTGCCAGTGAGGGTGGCGATTTGGGCTTGTTGGTATGGTTGCATGATGATGGATGGTAGCGCAGCAACGAACACGGACAGAGAAGGCACATAGACACAACACCGCTACTTTCACAACAGTTTATTACACGCAGATCTCCGTGGTGTATGTGCGCCAAAACATTCAACACGTAAAAAAAGACGTAAGAGAAATGCAGCCATCAGGTAACATTAGGACATCTTTTCTAACTGGATGCACAATTTGGCGTTTGAGTTCAGGCAATTACTCAAGCAATTTATTGAGTGAACACTTGCTCATCAGGCAACCATGCAGTGCTAAAAGATTAAGTGGAGAGTTTGTTCTAGGTGGCCGTTAGGAAATAAAAGCCATTGGTACCATTATATCGTATCAAATTTCTTTATAATTAGCTTGGCCCGAGTTGGCTGGGACACACTGTTTATCAATATACAGCGCTTTGATGTTGACAAACGCTGCTCTCCGTTTTTCTTTCACTGCTATTTAAGGCAACAAAGCAAACAGATGTTTGGTTGTTCAGCTCAGTTTTCGTTCTCTCGGTTTCTCTCTCTTCACGCTAGAATTTGGAAGCGCATAAACACAAAATGCACAGAAAAGACATCAGACAGGATAAGTGCTAACTTCAAATATAGAGTTTTTCAGAAACCATATGGCTTCATAGTACTCCAAAATGACTTTTCTTTCTGCGTATATACACTTATATACTTGTGCATATGGTATTCGCGTACCAATGCGATGTGCATGACGAATGCACATGCGAAAAAGGGGCTCATATAAGCACTCTATAGTGACAACAACCAGTCTACAACCACTGTATACTGACAGTAACCGCTGTATATAACCGCTGTTTACCACTGTATGCGTTACCGGTATGCTCTATTTTGTGCAAACGAGAATAAACAACTCATGTAGAAAACTTTAAAAGTAATGTTTGTCGCTCTAATGAACAGCTTATAGTGACCGTTGTTAAAAACAGTGGACATAGGGTGCAGGAGAGGAAGAGAAGGACGAAGGATGACGTGGAACGTGGGGGGTTCTTGGATCTACGCCGCAATAAACGCACGTCGAGACGCCCTGCTCTTCATCTCCAGCGTATTAGTCCTTTGAAGCCAGTTTTACACGAAAAAGTCTTC
>NW_023609966.1:0-14579 GCF_013339725.1 Rhipicephalus microplus
CTCGTATTTGATTGCGCACGCGCATACTCGTTTTGCAATAGGCACGTGCATACTCGTTTTTGAATGCGCACGCGCATACGCGTTTTTGAACAGGCACACGCCTACTCGTTTTTGAATGCGCACGCGTATACTCGTTTTGAATGCGCACGCGCATACTCGTTTTTGAATGCACCGCCATACTCGTTCGGAATACGCACGCGCATACTCGTTTTGGAATGCGCACGCGCATACTCGATTTTGAATGTGCACGCGCGTACTCGTTTTTCAAAGCACATGCGCATACTCGTTTTGGAATAAGCACGCGCATACTCGTTTTTGAACGCGCACACGCATACTCGTTTTTGAATGCACACACGCATACTCGTTTTTGAATGGGCACGTGCGTACTCGTTTTTGAATGCGCACGCGCATACTCGTTTTTGAATGCACACGCGCATACTCGTTTTGGAATAGGCACGCGCATACTCGTTTTTGAATGCGCACACGCATACTCGTATTTGAATGCACACGCGCGTACTCGTTTTGGATTGGACACGTGCATACTCGTTATTGAATGCGCACACGCATACTCGTATTTGAATGCACACGCGCATACTCGTTTTGAAATAGGCATGTGCATACTCGTTTTTGAATGCGCACGCGCATACTAGGTTTTGAATGCACACGCCCATACTCGTTTTTGAATGCACACGCGCATACTCGTTTCGGATTACGCACGCGCATACTCGTTTTGGAATGCGCACGCGCATGCTCGTTTTGGAATGCGAAGCGCATACTCGTTTTTGAATGCGCACGTGTATAATTGTTTCGGAATGCGCACGCGCATGCTCATTTTGGAATAGGCACGCGCATACCCGTTTTTGAATGCGCACACGCATACTCGTATTTGATTGCGCACGTGCATACTCGTTTTTGAATGCGCACGCGCATTGCGTTTTTAAACAGGCACACGCGTACTCGTTTTTGAATGCGCATGCGTATACTCGTTTTGAATGCGCACGCGAATACTCGTTTTTGAATGCACACGCGCATACTCGTTTCGGAATACGCACGCGCATACTAATTTTGGAATTCGCACGCGCATACTCGTTTTTGAATGCGCACGCGTGTACTCGTTTTTGAAAGCACATGCGCATACTCGTTTTAGAATAGGCACGCGCATACTCGTTTTTGAACGCGCACACGCATACTCGTTTTTGAATGCACATGCGCATACTCGTTTTGGAATGCGCACGCGTATACTCGTTTTTCAATAGGCACGCGCGTACTCGTTTTTGATTGCGCACGCGCATACTCGTTTTTGAATGCACACGTGCATACTCGTTTTTGAATGGGCATTCGCGTAATCGTTTTTGAATGCGCACGCGCATACTCGTTATTGAATGCACACGCGCATACTCGTTTTGGAATAGGCACGCGCATACTCGTTTTTGAATGCGCACACGCATACTCGTATTTGAATGCACACGCGCGTACTCGTTTTGGATTAGGCACGTGCATACTCGTTTTTGAATGCGCACACGCATACTCGTATTTGAATGCATACGGCATTACTCGTTTTGAAACAGGCACGTGCATACTCGTTTTTTGAATGCGCACGCGCATACGCGTTTTTTGAACAGGCACACCGCGTACTCGTTTTTGAATGCGCACGCGTATACTCGTTTGAATGACACACGCGCATACTAGGTTTTAAATGCACACGCCCATACTCGTTTTTGAATGCACACGCGCATACTCGTTTTGAACAGGCACACGCGTACTCGTTTTTGAATGCGCACGCGAATACCCGTTTTGAATGCACACGCACATACTAGGTTTTGAATGCACACGCCCATACTCGTTTTTGAATGCACACGCGCATACTCGTTTCGGAATACGCACGCGCATACTCGTTTAGGAATGCGCACGCGCATGCTCGTTTTGGAATGCGAAGCGCATACTCGTTTTTGAATGCGCATGCGTGTACTCGTTTTTGAATTCGCACGCAAATACTCCTTTTGGAATAGGCACGTGCGTACTCGTTTTTGAATGCTCACGCACATACTCGTTTTTGAATAGGCACGCGCGTACTCGTTTTTGACTGCGCACGTGTATAATCGTTTCGGAATGCGCACACGCATGCTCGTTTTTGAATAGGCACGCGCATACTCGTTTGGGAAGGCGCACGCGCATACTCGTTTTTGAATAGGCATGCGCGTACTCGTTTTTGAATGCGCACGCGCATACTTGTTTTCGAATGCACACGCGCATACTCGTTTTGGAATAGGTACGCGCATACTCGTTTTGGAATGCGCACACGCATACTCGTATTTGATTCCGCACGCGCATACTCGTTTTGTAATAGGCACGTGCATACTCGTTTTTGAATGCGCACGCGCATACTCGTTTTTGAACGGGCACGCGCGTACTCGTTTTTGACTGCGCGCGCGCATACTCGTTTTTGAATGCACACGCGCATACTCGTTTTGGAATAGGCACTCGCATACTCGTTTTTGAATGCGCTTACGCATACTCGTATTTGAATGCACACGCGCGTACTCCTTTTGGATTAGGCACGTGCATACTCGTTTTTGAATGCGCACACGCATACGCGTTTTTGAACAGGCACACGCGTACTCGTTTTTGAATGCGCACGCGAATACCCGTTTTGAATGCACACGCGTATACTAGGTTTTGAATGCACACGCCCATACTCGTTTTTGAATGCACACGCGCATACTCGTTTCGGAATACGCACGCGCTTACTCGTTTAGGAATGCGCACGCGCATGCTCGTTTTGGAATGCGAAGCGCATACTCGTTTTTGAATGCGCACGCGCGTACTCGTTTTTGAATTCGCACGCAAATACTCCTTTTGGAATAGGCACGTGCGTACTCGTTTTTGAATGCGCACGCACATACTCATTTTTGAATAGGCCCGCGCGTACTCGTTTTTTAATGCACACACGCGTACTCGTTTTGGAATAGGCACGCGCATACTCGTTTTTGACTGCGCACGTGTATAATCGTTTCGGAATGCGCACACGCATGCTCGTTTTTGAATAGGCACGCGCATACTCGTTTGGGAAGGCGCACGCGCATACTCGTTTTTGAATAGGCATGCGCGTACTCGTTTTTGAATGCGTACGCGCATACTTGTTTTCGAATGCACACGCGCATACTCGTTTTGGAATAGGCACGCGCATACTCGTTTTTGAATGCGCACACGCATACTCGTTTTTGAATGCACACGCGCATACTCGTTTCGGAATACGCACGCGCATACCTGTTTTGGAATGCGCACGCGCGTACTCGTTTTGGAATAGGCACGTGCGTACTCGTTTTTGAATGCGAACGCGCATACGCGTTTTTGAACATGCACACGCGTACTCGTTTTTGAATGCGCACGCGTATACTCGTTTTGATTGCGCACGCGCATACTCTTTTTCGAATAGGCATGCGCATACTCGTTTTTCGATGCGCACACACATACTCGTTCTTGAATGCACACGCGCATACTCGTTTCGGAATACGTACGCGCATACTCGTTTTGGAATGCGCACGCGCGTACTTGTTTTTGAATAGGCACGCGCGTACTCGTTTTTGAACGCGAACGCGCATACGCGTTTTTGAACATTAACACGCGTACTCGTTTTTGAGTGCGCACGCGTATACTCGTTTTGAATGCGCACGTGCGTACTCGTTTTTGAAAGCACATGCGCATACTCGTTTTGGAATAAGCACGCGCATATTTGTTTTGGAATAGGCACGTACGTACTCGTTTTTGAAAGCGAACGCGCATACGCGTTTTCGAACATGCACACGCGTACTTGTTTATGAATGCGCACGGGTATACTCGTTTTGAATGCACACGCGCATACTCGTTTTTGAATAGGCACGCGCATACTCGTTTTTGACTGCGCACGTGTATACTCCTTTCGGAATGCGCACGCGCATGCTCGTTTTTGAATAGGCACGCGCGTACTCGTTTTTGAATGCGCACGCGTACACTTGTTTTGAATGCGCACGCGTATACTCGTTTTTGAATGCACACGCGCATACTCGTTTTCGAATAGGCACGCGCATACTCGTTTTTGAATGCACACGCGCATACTCGTTTTTGAATGCACACGCGCATACTCGTTTTGGATTGCGCACGCGCATACTCGTTTTTTAATGCGCACGCGCGTACTTGTTTTTGAATGCGCACGCGCATACTCGTTTTTGAAAGCACATGCGCATACTCGTTTTGGAATAAGCACGCGCATACTCGTTTTTGAACGCGCACACGCATACTCGTTTTTGAATGCACACGCGAATACTCGTTTTAGAATGCGCACGCATATACTCGTTTTTGAACATGCACACGCGTACTCGTTTTTGAATGCAACGCGTATACTCGTTTTGAATGCACACACGCATACTCGTATTTGAATGCACACGCGCATACTCGTTTTGAAATAGGCACGTGCATACTCGTTTTTGAATGCGCACGCGCATACGCGTTTTTGAACAGGCACACGCGTACTCGTTTTTGAATGCGCACGCGTATACTCGTTTTTGAATGCATACGCGCATACTCGTTACGAAATAGGCACGCGCATACTCGTTTGGGAAGGCGCACGCGCATACTCGTTTTTGAATAGGCATGCGCGTACTCATTTTTGAATGCGCACGCGCATAATTGTTTCTGAATGCACACGCGCATACTTGTTTTGGAATAAGCACGCGCATACTCGTTTTTGAATGCGCACACGCATACTCGTATTTGATTGCGCACGCGCATACTCGTTTTGCAATAGGCACGTGCATACTCGTTTTTGATTGCGCACGCGCATACGCGTTTTTGAACAGGCACACGCCTACTCGTTTTTGAATGCGCACGCGTATACTCGTTTTGAATGCGCACGCGCATACTCGTTTTTGAATGCACACGCGCATACTCGTTTCGGAATACGCACGCGCATACTCGTTTTGGAATGCGCACGCGCATACTCGTTTTTGAATGCGCACGCGCGTACTCCTTTTTGAAAGCACATGCGCATACTCGTTTTGGAATAAGCACGCGCATACTCGTTTTTGAACGCGCACACGCCTACTCGTTTTTGAATGCACACGCGCATACTCGTTTTTGAATGGGCACGTGCGTACTCGTTTTTGAATGCGCACGCGCATACTCGTTTTTGAATGCACACGCGCATACTCGTTTTGGAATAGGCACGCGCATACTCGTTTTTGAATGCGCACACGCATACTCGTATTTGAATGCACACGCGCGTACTCGTTTTGGATTAGGCACGTGCATACTCGTTATTGAATGCGCACACGCATACTCGTATTTGAATGCACACGCGCATACTCGTTTTGAAATAGGCACGTGCATACTCGTTTTTGAATGCGCACGCGCATACACGTTTTTGAACAGGCACACGCGTACTCGTTTTTGAATGCGCACGCGTATACTCGTTTTGAATGCACACGCGCATACTAGGTTTTGAATGCACACGCCCATACTCGTTTTTGAATGCACACGCGCATACTCGTTTCGGATTACGCACGCGCATACTCGTTTTGGAATGCGCACGCGCATGCTCGTTTTGGAATGCGAAGCGCATACTCGTTTTTGAATGCGCACGCGCGTACTCGTTTTTGAATTCGCACGCGCATAATCCTTTTGGAATAGGCACGTGCGTACTCGTTTTTGAATGCGCACGCACATACTCGTTTTTGAATAGGCACGCGCGTACTCGTTTTTAATGCACACACGCGTACTCGTTTTTGAATAGGCACGCGCATACTCGTTTTTGACTGCGCAGGTGTATAATTGTTTCGGAATGCGCACGCGCATGCTCGTTTTGGAATAGGCACGCGCATACTCGTTTTTGAATGCGCACACGCATACTCGTATTTGATTGCGCACGCGCATACTCGTTTTGCAATAGGCACGTGCATACTCGTTTTTGAATGCGCACGCGCATACGCGTTTTTGAATGCGCACGCGTATACTCGTTTTGAATGCGCACGCGAATACTCGTTTTTGAATGCACACGCGCATACTCGTTTCGGAATACGCACGCGCATACTAATTTTGGAATGCGCACGCGCATACTCGTTTTTGAATGCGCACGCGCGTACACGTTTTCGAAAGCACATGCGCATACTTGTTTTGGAATAAGCACGCGCATACTCGTTTTTGAACGCGCATACTCGTTTTGGAATGCGCACGCGTATACTCGTTTTTGAATAGGCACGCGCGTACTCGTTTTTGATTGCGCACGCGCATACTCGTTTTTGAATGCACACGCGCATACTCGTTTTTGAATGGGCACGCGCGTAATCGTTTTTGAATGCGCACGGGCATACTCGTTATTGAATGCACACGCGCATACTCGTTTTTGAATGCGCACGCGTATACTCGCTTTGAATGCGCACGCGCATACTCGGTTTTGAATGCACACGCCCATACTCGTTTTTGAATAGGCATGCGCGTACTCGTTTTTGAATGCGCACGCGCATAATTGTTTTTGAATGCACACGCGCATACTCGTTTTGGAATAGGCACGCGCATACTCGTTTTTGAATGCGCACACGCATACTCGTATTTGAATGCACACGCGCGTACTCGTTTTGGATTAGGCACGTGCATACTCGTTTTTGAATGCGCACACGCATACTCGTTTTTGAACAGGCACACGCGTACTCGTTTTAGAATGCGCACGCGTATACTCGTTTTGAATGCGCACGCGCATACTCGTTTTTAATGCACACGCGCATACTCGTTTCGGAATACGCACGCGCATACTAATTTTGGAATGCGCACGCGCATACTCGTTTTTGAATGCGCACGCGCGTACTCGTTTTTGAAAGCACATGCGCATACTCGTTTTGGAATAAGCACGCGCATACTCGTTTTTGAATGCACACGCGCATTCTCGTTTTGGAATAGGCACGCGCATACTCGTTTTTGAATGCGCACACGCATACTCGTATTTGAATGCACACGCGCGTACTCGTTTTGGATTAGGGACGTGCATACTCGTTTTTGAATGCGCACACGCATACTCGTATTTGAATGCACACGCGCATACTCGTTTTGAAATAGGCACGTGCATACTCGTTTTTGAATGCGCACGCGCATACGCGTTTTTGAACAGGCAGACGCGTACTCGTTTTTGAATGCGCACGCGTATACTCGTTTTGAATGCACACGCGCATACTAGGTTTTGAATGCACATGCTCATACTCGTTTTTGAATGCACATGCGCATACTCGTTTTGAATACGCACGCGCGTACTCGTTTTTGAATGCGCACAAATATACTAGTTTCAGAATGCGCACGCGCATACTTGTTTTTGATTGCGCACACGTATGCTCGTTTTTGAATGCACACGCGCATACTCGTTTCGGAATACGCACGCGCATACACGTTTTGGAATGTGCACGCGCATTATCGTTTTGGAATAGGCACGTGCGTACTCGTTTTTGAAAGCGAACGCGCAAACGCGTTTTTGAGCATGCACACGCGTACTTGTTTATGAATGCGCACGGGTATACTCTTTCTGAATGCACACGCGCATACTCGTTTTTGAATAGGCACGCGCCTACTCGTTTTTGAATGCACACGCGCATACTCGTTTTTGAATGCATACGCGCATACTCGTTACGAAATAGGCACGCGCATACTCGTTTGGGAAGGCGCACGCGCATACTCGTTTTTGAATAGGCATGCGCGTACTCGTTTTTGAATGCGCACGCGCATAATTGTTTTTGAATGCACACGCGCATACTTGTTTTGGAATAGGCACGCACATACTCGTTTTTGAATGCGCACACCCATACTCGTATTTGATTGCGCACGC
The DNA here is from genome assembly GCF_013339725.1 of Rhipicephalus microplus. Lineage (NCBI taxonomy): Eukaryota > Metazoa > Arthropoda > Arachnida > Ixodida > Ixodidae > Rhipicephalus > Rhipicephalus microplus. The sequence continues at coordinate 7,841 of NW_023609966.1, forward strand.
GCATACTCGTTTTGCAATAGGCACGTGCATACTCGTTTTTGAATGCGCACGCGCATACGCGTTTTTGAACAGGCAGACGCGTACTCGTTTTTGAATGCGCACGCGTATACTCGTTTTGAATGCACACGCGCATACTAGGTTTTGAATGCACATGCTCATACTCGTTTTTGAATGCACATGCGCATACTCGTTTTGAATACGCACGCGCGTACTCGTTTTTGAATGCGCACAAATATACTAGTTTCAGAATGCGCACGCGCATACTTGTTTTTGATTGCGCACACGTATGCTCGTTTTTGAATGCACACGCGCATACTCGTTTCGGAATACGCACGCGCATACACGTTTTGGAATGTGCACGCGCATTATCGTTTTGGAATAGGCACGTGCGTACTCGTTTTTGAAAGCGAACGCGCAAACGCGTTTTTGAGCATGCACACGCGTACTTGTTTATGAATGCGCACGTGTATACTCCTTTCGGAATGCACACGCGCATACTCATTTTCGAATAGGCACGCGCCTACTCGTTTTTGAATGCACACGCGCATACTCGTTTTTGAATGCATACGCGCATACTCGTTACGAAATAGGCACGCGCATACTCGTTTGGGAAGGCGCACGCGCATACTCGTTTTTGAATAGGCATGCGCGTACTCGTTTTTGAATGCGCACGCGCATAATTGTTTTTGAATGCACACGCGCATACTTGTTTTGGAATAGGCACGCGCATACTCGTTTTTGAATGCGCACACGCATACTCGTATTTGATTGCGCACGCACATACTCGTTTTTGCAATAGGCACGTGCATACTCGTTTTTGAAATGCGCACGCGCATACGCGTATTTTGAACAGGCACACGCCTACTCGTTTTTTGAATGCGCACGCGTGATACTCGTTTTGATAATGCGCACGCGCCCATACCGTTTTTGAATGCACACGCGCATACCTCGTTTCGGAATACGCTACGCGCATACTCGTTTTGGAATGCGCATACGCGCATACTCGATTTTGACAAGGTGCACGCGCGTTACTCTGTTTTCAAAAGGCACATGCGCATACTCGTTGTGGATATAAGCAACCCGCAGACATGACTCTTTTTTGAACGCGCACAACGCCAATACTCGTTTATTGAATGCACACACGCATACTCCGTTTTTGACATGGGCACGTGCGTACTCGTTTTGAGTATGCGCACGCGCATACTCGTTTTTGAATGCACCCTTTGATAGGCACGCGCATACTCGTTGTTGGAATAGGCCACACGCGCATACTCGTATTTATGCACATTCGCGTAATCGTTTTTGAATGCGCACGCGCATACTCGTTATTGAATGCACACGCGCATACTCGTTTTGGAATAGGCACGCGCATACTCGTTTTTGAATGCGCACACGCATACTCGTATTTGAATGCACACGCGCGTACTCGTTTTGGATTAGGCACGTGCATACTCGTTTTTGAATGCGCACACGCATACTCGTATTTGAATGCATACGCGCATACTCGTTTTGAAACAGGCACGTGCATACTCGTTTTTGAATGCGCACGCGCATACGCGTTTTTGAACAGGCACACGCGTACTCGTTTTTGAATGCGCACGCGTATACTCGTTTTGAATGCACACGCGCATACTAGGTTTTAAATGCACACGCCCATACTCGTTTTTGAATGCACACGCGCATACTCGTTTTGAACAGGCACACGCGTACTCGTTTTTGAATGCGCACGCGTATACTCGTTTTGAATGCACACGCGCATACTAGGTTTTGAATGCGCACGCTCATACTCGTTTTTGAATGCACACGCGCATACTCGTTTTGGAATACGCACGCGCATACTAGTTTTGTAATGCGCACGCGCATGCTCGTTTTGGAATGCGAAGCGCATACTCGTTTTTGAATGCGCACGCGCGTACTCTTTTTTGAATTCGCACGCGCATACTCCTTTTGGAATAGGCACGTGCGTACTCGTTTTTGAATGCGCCCGCACATACTCGTTTTTGAATAGGCACGCGCGTACTCGTTTTTGAATGCACACACGCGTACTCGTTTTTGAATAGGCACGCGCATACTCGTTTTTGACTGCGCACGTGTATAATCGTTTCGGAATGAGCACGCGCATGCTCGTTTTGGAATAGGCACGCGCATACTCGTTTTTGAATGCGCACACACATACTCGTATTTGATTGCGCACGCGCATACTCGTTTTGCAAAAGGCACGTGCATACTCGTTTTTGAATGCGCACGCGCATACGCGTTTTTGAACAGGCACACGCGTACTCGTTTTTGAATGCGCACGCGTATACTCGTTTTGAATGCGCACGCGAATACTCGTTTTTGAATTCACACGCGCATACTCGTTTCGGAATACGCACGCGCATACTAATTTTGGAATGCGCACGCATATACTCGTTTTTGAATGCGCACGTGCGTACTCGTTTTCGAAAGCACATGCGCATACTTGTTTTGAAATAAGCACGCGCATACTCGTTTTTGAACGCGCATACTCGTTTTGGAATGCGCACGCGTATACTCGTTTTTGAATAGGCACGTGCGTACTCGTTTTTGATTGCGCACACGCATACTCGTTTTTGAATGTACACGCGCATACTCGTTTTTCAATGGGCACGCGCGTAATCGTTTTTGAACGCGCACACGCAAACTCGTTTTTGAATGCACGCGCGCATACTCGTTTTGGAATGCGCACGCGTATACTCGTTTTTGAATAGGCACGCGCGTACTCGTTTTCGATTGCGCACGCGCATACTCGTTTTTGAATGCACACGCGCATACTAGGTTTTGAATGCACACGCCCATACTCGTTTTTGAATGCACACGCGCATACTCGTTTCGGAATACGCACGCGCATACTCGTTTTGGAATGCGAAGCGCATACTCGTTTTTGAATGCGCACGCGCGTACTCGTTTTTGAATTCGCACGCGCATACTCCTTTTGGGATAGGCACGTGCGTACTCGTTTTTGAATGCGCACGCACATACTCGTTTTTGAATAGGCACGCGCGTACTAGTTTTTGAATGCACACACGCGTACTCATTTTGGAATAGGCACGCGCATACTCGTTTTTGACTGCGCACGTGTATAATCGTTTCGGAATGCGCACGCGCATGCTCGTTTTGGAATAGGCACGCGCATACTCGTTTTTGAATGCGCACATGCATACTCGTATTTGATTGGGCACGCGCATACGCGTTTTTGAACAGGCACTCGCGTACTCGTTTTTGAATGCGCACGCGTATACTCGTTTTGAATGCGCACGCGAATACTCGTTTTTGAATGCACACGCGCATACTCGTTTCGGAATACGCACGTGCATACTAATTTTGGAATGCGCACGCGCATACTCGTTTTTGAATGCGCACGTGCGTACTCGTTTTTGAAAGCACATGCGCATACTCGTTTTGGAATAAGCACGCGCATATTTGTTTTGGAATAGGCACGTGCGTATTCGTTTTTGAAAGCGAACGCGCATACGCGTTTTCGAACATGCACACGCGTACTTGTTTATGAATGCGCACGGGTATACTCGTTTTGAATGCACACGCGCATACTCGTTTTTGAATAGGCACGCGCATACTCGTTTTTGACTGCGCACGTGTATACTCCTTTCGGAATGCGCACGCGCATGCTCGTTTTTAAATAGGCACGCGCGTACTCGTTTTTGAATGCGCACGCGTACACTTGTTTTGAATGCGCACGCGTATACTCGTTTTTGAATGCACACGCGCATACTCGTTTTTGAATGCACACGCGCATACTCGTTTTTGAATGCACACGCGCATACTCGTTTGAGAAGGCGCACGCGCATACTCGTTTTTGAATAGGCATGCGCGTACTCATTTTTGAGTGCGCACCCGCATAATTGCTTTTGAATGCACACGCGCATACTCGTTTTGGAATAGGCACGCGCATACTCGTTTTTGAATGCGCATACGCATACTCGTATTTGATTGCGCACGCGCATACTCGTTTTGCAATAGGCACGTGCATAATCGTTTTTGAATGCGCACGGCCATACGCGTTTTTGAACAGGCACACGCGTACTCGTTTTTGATTGCGCACGCATATACTCGTTTTGAATGCGCACGCGCATACTCGTTTTTGAATGCACACGCGCATACTCGTTTCGGAATACGCACGCGCATACTCGTTTTGGAATGCGCACGCGCATACTCGTTTTTTAATGCGCACGCGCATACTCGTTTTGGAATAAGCACGCGCATACTCGTTTTTGAACGCGCACACGCATACTCGTTATTGAATGCACACGCGCATACTCGTTTTGGAATGCGCACGCATATACTCGTTTTTGAACATGCACACGCGTACTCGTTTTTGAATGCGACGCGTATACTCGTTTTGAATGCACACGCGCATACTCGTTTTTGAATGGGCACGCACGTACTCGTTTTTGATTGCGCACGTGCATACTCGTTTTTGAATGCACACGCGCATACTCGTTTTTGAATGGGCACGCGCGTACTCGTTGTTGAATGCGCACGCGCATACTCGTTTTGGAATAGGCACTCGCATACTCGTTTTTGAATGCGCTTACGCATACTCGTATTTGAATACACACGCGCGTACTCCTTTTAGATTAGGCACGTGCATACTCGTTTTTGAATGCGCACACGCGTACTCGTGTTTGAATGCACACGCGCATACTCGTTTTGAAATAGGCACGTGCATACTCGTTTTTGTATGCGCACGCGCATACGCGTTTTTGAACAGGCACACGCGTACTCGTTTTTGAATGCGCACGCGAATACCCGTTTTGAATGCACACGCGCATACTAGGTTTTGAATGCACACGCCCATACTCGTTTTTGAATGCACACGCGCATACTCGTTTCGGAATACGCACGCGCATACTCGTTTAGGAATGCGCACGCGCATGCTCGTTTTGGAATGCGAAGCGCATACTCGTTTTTGAATGCGCATGCGTGTACTCGTTTTTGAATTCGCACGCAAATACTCCTTTTGGAATAGGCACGTGCGTACTCGTTTTTGAATGCTCACGCACATACTCATTTTTGAATAGGCACGCGCGTACTCGTTTTCTAATGCACACACGCGTACTCGTTTTGGAATAGGCACGCGCATACTCGTTTTTGACTGCGCACGTGTATAATCGTTTCGGAATGCGCACACGCATGCTCGTTTTTGAATAGGCACGCGCATACTCGTTTGGGAAGGCGCACGCGCATACTCGTTTCGGAATACGTACGCGCATATCGTTTTGGAATGCGCACGCGCGTACTCTTTTTTGAAAGCACATGCGCATACTCGTTTTTGAACGTGCACACGCATACTCGTTTTTGAATGCACACGTGCATACTCGTTTTGGAATGCGCACGCGTATACTTGTTTTTGAATAGGCACGCGCGTACTCGTTTTTAATTGCGCACGCGCATACTCGTCTTTGAATGCACACGCGCATACTCGTTTTTGAATGGGCACGCGCGTAATCGTTTTTGAATGCGCACGCGCATACTCCTTTCGGAATGCGCACGCGCATGCTCGTTTTTAAATAGGCACGCGCGTACTCGTTTTTGAATGCGCACGCGTACACTTGTTTTGAATGCGCACGGTATACTCGTTTTGAATGCACACGCGCATACTCGTTTTTGAATGCACACGCGCATACTCGTTTTTGAATGCACACGCGCATACTGTTGAGAAGGCGCACGCGCATACTCGTGCGCACGCGTATACTCGTTTTGAATGCACACGCGCATACTCGTTTTGAATAGGCACGCGCGTACTCGGTTTTTGAATGCGCACGCGTATACTAGTTTTCGGAATGCGCCAAGCGCATACTCGTTTTCGAGTAGGCGCGCGCATACTCGTTTTTGATTGCGCACACGCATACTCGTTTTTTTAATGCACATCGCGCATACTCGTTTCGGAATACGCACGCGCATACTCGTTTTTGGAATGCGCACGCGCATATTCGTTTTGGAATAGGCACGTGCGTACTCGTTTTTGAAAGCGAACGCGCATACGCGTTTTTGGACATGCACACGCGTACTCGTTTATGAGTGCGCACGCATATACTCGTTTTGAATGCACACATGCATACTCGTTTTTGAATAGGCGCGCGCATACTCGTTTTTGACTGCGCACGTGTACACTCGTTTTGAATGCGCACGCGTATACTCGTTTTTGAATGCACACGCGCATACTCGTTTTCGAATAGGCACGCGCATACTCGTTTTTGAATGCACACGCTCATACTTGTTTTTGAATGCACACGCGCATACTCGTTTCGAAATAGGCACGCGCATACTCGTTTGGGAAGGTGCACGCGCATACTCGTTTTTGAATAGGCATGCGCGTACTCGTTTTTGAATGCGCACGCGCATAATTGTTTTTGAATGCACACGCGTATACTCGTTTTGGAATAGGCACGCGCATACTCGTTTTTGAATGCGAACACGCATACTCGTATTTGATTGCACACGCGCATACTCGGGTATATGATGCATTGACTTGAGAGGCAGTATCGTGGGTTTCATATTGTGGATGAGGCCGCTCATGGAGACCACTTTAATCAAAGCGGGACACACAGTTCGACAATCACGAAAACCAAACGCGTGTCGTGTTCCAAATACGCGTTTGTAAAATACGAAACGCAGTTGACAGACGCCGAGAGTGATATATATCACTGCGAGTACAGACTGAATGCAATAATGATCACGTAATGGAGTTTTAGGCAGA